>NW_012193438.1:203976-218536 GCF_000504015.1 Erythranthe guttata
GAAATATATAAAATCATTTGTTTTTTTCATGAATTGATTAATTAAACTTAATTTATGTTATTCAATTTATTAGAATAATCATGATAAAGTTTGTATTTTAATTAGTATATAATTTAAAAGGCTAAATCAATCGTAAAATTTATTGTCTCCGGATTTAGTGAAGAAAAAATGGCTGGTTAAATAATAACATGAAGTTCATGTAGTATAATTTTCAATGCGGTAAATAATGGGGAGTACATTACTCTGCACATAGTAGAAAAAAAAACAGTGTCAATTTTCGCAATATTGTAAATTCGAACATTTATTTTTCTTTTTTACAGATAATATTAATATATAATATTAAATTAGTCAAAAAAACATATTCTCTGGTCATGTTCATGTAAAATGTATCATATCAAATAATTTATTTTGCAATATTTTGTTAATATAAATCCAAGTTTATGAATTAAAATACAAAATTTCCATAGCATCACCAATCACATGCAATTATAATAAGGGAAGATTTTAAATTAAATTTAACTAATTTCAAATTAAATTAATTATAAAATTTTAAAAAAATATTTAGAGTTTCCAAAAAAGTTGATATATTTAGAGCATTTTATAAATGGTAAGATATAAATATAGTAATAAAATAATTAAATATATTTAATTATTTTAATTTTGGAAAATGATGACATGTTTTTTGATGATTTATTTCCACCAATCAATTCGCCACTTGGGATGAAATTGAGGACATGTCACCAATTAAAATTGCCAAATGTCAATCAATTAGGTGTGGAATTCAACTTTTATATATTATATAGATTGTAGCCACCCCTCAATTAGATATGGCCACGGGTCGGGTTTGACCCGGACCCAATCCGAAAACCGCCTCGTCCCGGCCCCGTTGACCATGGACCCGGACTCGGACCCGGACCCGACAAAGTATGGGTCGGTTTCGGGTCCCGATTTTTTGGACCCGAGACCCGGCGGGTCCACCCGGCGGGTGGACCCGAGGACCCAACCCGAGTACCCATCGGATCCATCCGAATAAAAAAATATTTTTATTTTCAAATTTTGAAAATGCAACGGCTATAAACCGGACCCGGTCCGAAAATTCAATTTTTTTTTTTAATTACAACGACTAGAAACTCGGGTCCACCCAGAACCGACCCGGACCCGGTCCGAAAATTCAATTTTTTTTAATTACAACAGCTAAAAACTCAGGTCCACCTGGACCCAACCCGGACCCGAACCGGACCCGGTCTGACTGATTTCAAATTTTATTTTTAGTTTCTTTTTTCAACGGTCACGATCATCCGACCGTTGGAGATGAAGGGCCAGGATTGTTCGATCATTTAACCCGACCCGAACGGTCGAATTACATGTATAATTTTTATTTTTATTTTTATTTTCACATTTTTTACCTATAAATACCCCCACCCCCCTCTCAATTTTCTCACCAATTCACTCACAATTCTCTCTACTCGCCCAATTCTCAAATCTCAAGTGTTTTCTATTTTCTGTTAAATTTGCAAGCATTCTCTACTCTCTTTCCGGTTTTCAATTTCGTTACTCTAAAAAACAATGTCTTCAAGTCGTAATCGTGGAACGGGAAAAGGAATAATCCCTCCCGAATTGGAGTGGGATTGTTCCGATGATTGGCAACACCAATCAATTCCGAACTCGAATTTTGAATTTAAAACTAAGCTCAAGTCCTTTAAATTTAGCTTCTTTTTTTTTTTTTTTCTTTTTTTGATATATGTGAAAATAATAAAATAAAAAATCAAAAAAATCAAAAATCAGTTTTGAACCCGGACCCGACCTGGGCCGGACCCAGAAGGACCCGAGTGGACCTGACCCGGACCCGGATCCCCCTCCACATGGGTCGGTTTCGGGTCCCAAAAAAGTAGGACCCGGACCCGAACCCGCCCTGCCCCGTGGCCGTGTCTACCCTCAACTATGTATTATCTTGCGACAAATACCCCTCTGTAGGTAAATTTAGGAATGTTAAACCGGTAAAATCGAACCGAAATTTCGGTACGCCAACATTTCATACCGTTTACCGAACTAAATATACGATTTGGTTCGGTAAATAACCAAATTACATAAATTTTATGTAAAAATATTTAAGAGGGGGTGATTGTAATTACCCAAACTAGAGGGGTTTTTTCGTAATTTGGCCAAACCCATGGGGTGGCCTTAATTCGCCCTAGATTTTTTTATATGAAAGGGGAAATTAAGGGAAAATCCATGTCCGGCCGGCTAGGGGTGAGTTCGGGACGGGATTTTCGGGATCGGGATTTCGGGATTTGGGATAGAAATTTTAAATCCCAATCCCGTCCCATAATATTAAATCCCGATAATATCGGTATCCCTAAATATTTCGGGAATTCGGGATTGGGATCGGGAATCCCATATTTTGCCTAAAAACTAAGAAATATTGTTTTTTTTTCCATTAGTATTATTTTATACATTAAACCAACTTGAATATATTATTTACATACTATTATTATTGCACTATTTATTTTTACCACAAAACTTGGAACAAATGAAATTTGAAAAATTTAAAAATAAGTTGAAACGATATATTATATTGTATTTCTCATCTCCTTGACAAATATATATATATATATATGTGTGTGTGTGTGTGTGTGTGTGTGTGTGTGTGTGTGTGTGTGTGTGTGTGTGTGTGTGTGTGTGTGTGTGTGTGTGTGTGTGTGTGTGTTAGTTTTTTTTTCTTTTTTCCTAATTCGGGATTAAAATATCCCGATCGGGATTGAACCAATTCCCGAATCCCGATCCCGTATTTGTTCCTAATCCCGATCCCGAATCCCGTAATCCCGAATTCCCGAAGTTTTAATTCCAAATAGTAAAATTCTAATCGGGACGTGACGGGATCCCGAATCCCGATCCCAAAGTCCCAGCCCTACGGCCGGCCCTGCATGTAGGTGAAGAATGGAAGTTTCGAGATCACGAAAGGCAAAGGAACAAAACGAAGCGAAAATCGAAGAAAACCAAGTGAAAAGTCTTCGCTGCCTCATTGGACCGCCGTCTAATAGCATTCTAATTGAGAAGCCGAAATTATGTTGATCGGTTTTCGGAATAGGTTGTTAAAACCCGACCCGCCCACTACATTTGTACATAAACTAGTTCTTCTGTATGTACGATGCACGGGATGGGATGACATTTTAAAAGTGAGGAAAACAATAATTTAAATACATGACAAAAAAAAAAGTTGAAAAACTAAAATTATGTTTCGACTTAAACATGAATTAGATAGAAATATTTTCGAAAGGACATAAATGGAACAACTTGGGGGAATAAATTATCGTTGTTAATGTCGAAAATTATAACTTAACGGCCATATCTCGACACTAGCTAATGAAAATTATAACTATCTTTAAGGTGCTAAACTCCAATTATTTTTAATTTTGCTACCATATGTAGTCCAAGCACGATCATTCCAAAAATCGGAAAATTATTTTCATCGGCTAGTATATTACTACTATGTTTTGACGATCACACTAAAAAAAATATCGAACTAAAACACAAACAAACGTTACTATATTTCAAGTTCGTATCTAAAAAAATCGTAAACAAACATTACTTCCACCGCGTACTTCTTGAAATAGTATTTCAGCTCTTATTCCTTATATTACCACTACATTTTTTAAGTGTATAAATCAATAAACATTATCAATATACACTTGACCAAAACATTGGTGATTCTTCAAATAAAAGAAGAAATAAAATCCCCAAATTTCACCTTTCAATTAATGATACTTAAGAGTAGTACTAACTTTACATCATATCCTTAAATAACTGTCACATATTTATAATATATATATATATATATATAAAATAACATTAAAAGGAAAATGGCTGCAACTTTTAAAATTCTCATAATTTTGATGTCATCTATTGTATCTGCTTTCTGTCCTCCTCGATTTCGCGCACTCTCCAAACCACGAAAATCGACCACTTTTACGTGCACGAAGTGGAGTGCCTTGTTTGGCCTGTTTTTGTAGCATCCAAAAAAAAATAAAAATTTGATTCATTTAAGAGAGACTAATTTCTTTACATACACAAAATATATATATATATATATATATATATATATATATATATATATATATGAAAGAGATTACCTTTACATTTCCCCTTTTGGGAGGTTTGGAGTTATTCCAACAGAACAATCCGCTGCAACCGGGAGCTCCCGATCCGGATTCATACCCTCTGCACCCAAAAAAAAAAAAAAAGCGAAGAGAATTTAAGACCTCGTGTGGTTGCCACAATAGTTATAGAATACGGAAATTTTGGTGGACTAATCAAACGTAACACTAGATAAATTTCAACCAAACGAGTCCTTAATAAAAATTCAATTGTAACCGCTAAGTGTGCAAAAGGTTGCCGGATGCAGTTGTTGACGAAAATATTTAGCATTCTGAATATTAATTCACGGGAACAACTTTAGAAAGTAATTTAAACAACAAATATTGAGAGCATGCAAATTCAGACAACCGTAAATTCGAACATAAACTTTTAACATATATATATATATATATATATATAGATATATATATATATATATATATATATATATATATATATATATATATATATATATATATATATATATATGACTCAAATGTTATCTTTGCTGAGAGTGCGGGCGAATCTGCTATTATGCAAAAAACTTGGCGACATGGGGAAATGATCGGCGGACCTCTTAGCGATAATTTGATCTTTCTGAGGGGGAATTCGGTCATTAATCTTCAACGCTTTAATCTCGCGATTCAGCTCGTCTTCCCACTGCTGCAAAGGCGCCACGTCAGCAAAATTCACCGACCCATCGAATTCTTTCGAAGGGTAGTACGACCCGTCTTGCGGCAGAATTTGATTCCTCTTCGAACCGGGGGTGCCCCCTCTCTCCATGGCCTGTAGCCAAGCGGTTTCCAGTCTCTGCTCGTGGATAATAGACTCGATTCTCTTCGCCGGAGGAACGTTGGCTAACCTGCTCCCCCCCTTTGAGGTGCTCATGTTAGCGCTTTCAGACACGTCGTCGTGGTGCTGGTTCGGTTTTAGTAACGAATCCGGTAGTAGAATTATTTTGACTTCCACGTTGTGGCGTAGGACGATCTCGAACGAGTTTGTGATGCTGCTGAGGAAACCTTCTGCTCGGGTTTTGATGTTTTTGTCGGAAAATGCGATGTGCGCTACAAAACCGCCTGCATGCAGAAAGATTCGATTTTTAAAAAATGGCTGAAAAAATACATTTCTACCCCCCAAACTAACGGTAGGTACAAAGTTAAATTAGAAACCGTGAAATACCTAAATTGCCCCTAGATATAGAATATTTGCTATTACCTTTAACTTCGGATACGGAAACTAGCCTTCCATGAGAATGAAGGAGCTGCCTCAACGTCTTCGAATGGCACTTCTCAATACACTGAATCCATATACTAATCAACATCTTCGAATTCATGCATCTCGTTTTATCGGAATCGAAACTGGCAGAGTCAGCCAGAGGGGCAGGATCGTCTTTTCTCGTAGCGGAACTGCGGTGAGGGTACGGTACAGCAGGAGAGTTCGACCTCTCGGGTGCCAGCTCAGCATCGGCGGTACTTCTCTGCTTGTGGGTCATAGTTTCTCTGAGCATAATAATATGGTCCTCGTCGGTTGTCTTTGAGCTCTGTCTTCGACTACTGCCCGAGTGGGTCCGGTCAGGCGACGGGGCGGAACCTAGCTGTAATAAGGTTGCTGTGAACCATGTGGACCGTTCACTCGATACCCTTAGATGCTTTTCTGCTTCCGAGAGAAGGTTCAGTGCGTGTTTTAGCCTGTCTAGTTCTCGTTCGGACACTGTAATAAAATGCAATTAGTTACTTTTCGAACATAATAAAAAAAATTTGAATTGCTAAAAAAATACCCCTTATTATTTTGATCGGCAAAAATCCCCCTACGATTCATTTTTTTTAGCACACGACCCCTAAACGGGGGTACTAATTGCTTGAAAATTAAATCATAGGGTAATTTTTTTAGCCGTTCGATATAACAAAGAGGTACCAATTGCAATAAACTCGAATTAAAAACCCGTTAGATATATATACCTCAAGAAGCTACTTATTTGTTTCGCTAACGATAATCATCTTGAATTTTACGGAATCATGCAAGAAATCAAGAAAACGTAACAAGTATACCATATTTTACTACAAAGAAACACGTGGCAAGAAATGGCATCGAGTCAACATAAACCCGTTTTTTGTAGTGTTTACATTTTATCGAGCGTGGCATTTATTTCCTGGAATGGATTATGATCGAGATTCAATTTTCGTGTTTCTATAAAAGATCGAAACTTTATGTGATTCAGATCGAAAAATAAAGATTTACTATAAAGATTAGTTTCGACACTCACAATTTCTTCCACCGAAGAAGGAATCGTGCTTCCCGTCGGAACTCGGATAAGTCCCAGCAATAATATCGACAATAAGTGTCGCCATTTGAGACATTAAAACTATCGGGTCAACTCCACAGTCCATCAATTCTCTCGCTCTAATCACAGTCTCCGTCGCATTCGACGCCATGGCTAACTCCAATAACTCCAATAACTTCTCGTCGGAAACAACCCCGATCTACGTAACAAACGACACATGATTATTTTCAGTAAAAACACAATGTTTAAGACAATGTACGTATTTTAAAGAAGAGTAAACTCACGAGTTCGTTGACCAACGAGACGGTGATTCTCTTCCCAAATAAACTCAACTGATCGACCGTTGTCTCCGCATCTCTCAACGAACCATCCGCGTTCGAAGCAATCATTTCCAACGCATCTAAGTCAACGTCCAAATTCTCGTCACTAACGATTTTCCTCAACCGACCCACGATTTCGCTACTGCCGATCTTGTTAAAAAGATGCTTCTGACACCTGGACAAAATCGCCCTCGGCACGTTGTCCGCATCGGTCGTAACGAGTACAAAGACGACGCGCGCAGCGGGTTTCTCAAGCAGACGGAGGAAAGTCAACCAAGTCTTCGACGGCAATAAATGGCACTCCTCGACAACAAAAACCCTAAATTTCGAATCCGAAGAAGACGACGACAAATGGCTCTTCAGAAGCGACTTGATATTCTCGATTCCCTTCTTACTCGAACCGTCGGCTTCTAGAAGGTTCCGGCTCTTTCCGGACATGAAATCGGAACACTCTCTACAAACCCCACAAGGCTTAGTCTCGTTCGACGCTAAGCAATTCAATGCAGCGGCGAAAATTCTCGCGGCCGAAGTTTTTCCGGTCCCACGTGGGCCTTGGAAGAGATAAACGGGGGAAATTCTCCCCCTCGAGATCGTATTAATAAGAGATTGCACGACTATATTCTGACCAATCAATTCCTCGAAAAACATCGGCCTATATTTATGGCTCAAGCTTCGTACATTCTCGGGCGAGCTCTCCTCTTGTACTTCATCGTTCATAGCAACCATTTCTAGACCTTCTTGGCTTCTACAGCTCGAAGACCACCTTTTTCCGTCCAATCGGCTCAACGCCTCCAAATCGATCTCTCCGTAATTCGTCGACAGCTCATCGTCGCTGTTACTACTGTTTGTTAGAAGCGGGACATGGCTAGAATTCGGTCTCCTCTTATTATGATGTCTCCTTTGATGGGTCGAAGAGTGGGTCCCACAAAAAATACTGCTCGATTTCCTTCTTAAAGTATCCGAAAGCGACGGCGAATAGCAGCTCCAAGAACCTACTCTCGACTTCGGAGTTGACCTTCTTGACCAATAGCAAGGGATTCCGCATCCGTTTCGACCCGGCAAATCCAAATTGTCGTCCACCTCATCGTCCGCGCAAGATCCAGTTGTCGCATCCCATGATTCGACCGTACTAGGATTCCTAATCCCGTATTTATTATTATTATTATGACGAGAACTTGTCGAAAGTGCAGGCGTGCTGTACGAAACCGAATCGTCTTCCACATTCTTCTTACGATTCACCGCCGGGGCCCACCCCTTGTTCTTGATTCTCGCAAGCAAAGGGGAAACTGTACTATTGCAGTAATCCTCGGTGTCGTCCGATTGGCCGGCCAAATTGACCGAACCGCCCCTCCGTAGACCTAAGCCGGGCAAACCATCGACCACATTGTGGGCGTACCTACTCACTATTATCTGTTTCTGCAGCTTCTCGTTGTGATGCCGCAGAGTGGCGTTCGAGTAATTACTCCTCCTCGGCTTCTTCTTGATTGTGCGCATGATAGATGGAGTGAAGTCCGTGCTTCTACACTTGAACACGGACGAAGGGTAGATATCGCTCTTCGAATCGTTCCCACCACCGCCATTTCTTGCGTCGCTATCAACACTCGAAACCGAACCCTCTTCGTCTTCTTCCTCATCGATATGCTTGCTTCGTTCGCTCTCGGATTTCTGGCTCCTCCAATTATATAGGAACACTTTCTTCTCTTTCGAATTCGAATTCGGGTTCGGGTTCGGATTCGAATCCACATTATTACTAGTACTAATTTTATCGACTTGCAACGGGAGTTGCGGAAACTGATCGGAGGAGGAAGAAGGGAGGACGATGGCATTACCGTCAATCTTGTTGTGGTGGTGCACGTAGTGGTGCTTGGTGGTGGATCTAGTCGAGTTGAGCGGCGACCGCCGCAGGGAGGAGGAGGTGGTGCCGGGGTCCCTCAACACCCTCGCCGCCGCCTTCCGGATTTGCGTCAACTCCTTCTTCAAATGCAGGTTGCTCGGATCAATACTCCCACCACCACCGCCACTGCCGCCGCCGCCGCCGCCGCCCATCTCCACCGACATCATCTTCAAAACTGCCACCACTGCAGCAACCGAAGAAAATGGAGGTGGAAAAATGAAACAAATTTATCCCAAGAAAACAAATGGGGTTGTCTATAAATAAATCAAAACTGCAGATCTGAAGGAATCAATAATTAAAATTAAAAAAAAAAAAAAAAAAAAATCCTCAACAGCTACAAATAAGGGTGGTGGGCTGAAATCAAGAATGTAGGGTTCTTAAGGAATTAAGAGAAAAAAAAAAAAAAAAGGCAAAGATTTACTGCTCTGCAAGAATGGAGGGCTTTTGAATTATTATGGGAAAAATTAAATTAATTTCTTGTTTCGTTGAAATCGAAGTAAAAATGGCAACTTTATTTTTTATTTTTTTTTCTCTGCAGAAGTGAAGGTCCCGCCGAGCAGAGATTTTTGAGGCTCCAAAGATTCTATTGTAATGAGTGTCTCTCTCTCTCTCTATACTTTCTCTCTCTAGTTTCTCTCTCTCTCTTGCTTTCTTTGTCTGAGATTTACTTCTCCATTAGTTGTCTTAGTTTCCATACTTTCCTTACACACATTTTCGTTTATTGAAAGCGTTGAAATTGTTGACACTTCCATTGATGATTGATGGACTCATTTGCCTACGGGTCTTTAATTTTTTATTTTAATATACATTTTACTATAAAGGGTAAATTTGTAAATTACGATCACTCCTGAACAAAGATCACATTAGAAGAAAAAAATAAACGATCGTGTTTGGGTAATTACAATCACATCCCTCAACTGTGGATCTTGTTACACATACACCCTTATGGTGTCGAATTCAATGTAATCTTCTAGATTTCGTGGAATGTTCTCTATTTTGTACTCGTTTTTTGCAAAATTGCAGTTTCTGATGCACCACTATCTGATTTTTTCAAGCCAAGAGACACATCTTATGATTATCTTGTTTCAAAATGTGAAGCTCGAATAGGGTAAAACATGTACACACTGGAGAATTATCCAAATAATCTAGAAATAACGAGCTAAAGTTCGACTAACTAAGCTTAGGGTATGAATGTAAAATAGTCGAAGCAGATCGCCGTGGAAACTTTAAATTAACTTGGAGAACTAAAGTATGGCTTTGGTATAAATTATCGATTAGGTTGAGTCATTTAATTGGTAAGATGTAAATGAATGGAATTCGAGTCGATGCAAATATGATTGTTCAAGTTTTGATTCATAACTAGGTCGAACTCGAACGAATTTTAATCGAACCTAGCATGAATTATATTCGACAAAAAAATAGGGCTCAAACAAACATTGGAAGACCGACTTCAGATTAAGTATCAAGTAGCTAATTTGATTTGATTAATGGACTGAACTCAAACAAACTTTTATCGATCAATTTCAAATTGAGTATTGAGTAGTTTGATTCGAATTTCAACAATGCATTTTCTCGTGTTTTAATCTTTAAACTTTGCTTTTTAGAATTGGTAAGTTGCAAATTGAGTCAATTATAAATTGCACATAGATTTATTAAAACCCTAATTGTGTTAATTAATTATATATGTACCCTTAACATGTGTATGTAAGTAATTGATAAATAATTCAAATAAATGAGTCCCTAATAAATAATAATACCTAGGTAGATAGGTCATAAATTACAAGAACCCTATAGCTAAAAAATCATTATTGTAGTGCCTTTTTAAATGAGACATTGTACAATTATAGATACAACATACTTAGTGGAACTATCTATAGAAGTCCTTTAATTGGATGAAAGCTTATGTTAGGATATTAAATTTGGGCATTCTCTTCATTTATGCAATATATAATGGATATTATAATCAAAGAGTTCTTATAATTTATTAACTTATAATGTAGATGTTAAAACAATTAAAATAAAACATTTTAGGACAAATTACGGCCACTCCTGAGTTATGGTCTCCCATCATGTTTGGATAATTACAGCCACCCCATCAATTACGTATTATCTTACGAAAGTACCTCTCCAGAGGTAAATTTATGGATATTAAATCGGTAAAATCGAATTGAAATTTCGGTACACCAACATTTCATACCGTTTACCGAACTGAATGTCCGAGTTGGTTCGGTAAAATAACCGAATCACATAAATTTTAAGTAAAAATATTTAAAGGGAGGGGGTGGCCGTAATTACCCAAACAAGATTGGATTTTCGTAATTTGATCATACCTCGGGGGTGACAGTAATTTACCCAACAATTTAATATCAAATCAGATTTTCTTAGGTCAACCTCGATTTTTTTTTTCGATTGAGCCCAATTTTACACCTGGTCCAATTTGATCTGCACCCAATTTAACTCGAGTTTTCTTTTAACAATTCACTCATACTCATTTTTCTTGATGTGAAACTGGATCGAACTAACAACTGGCTGTCTGGAACGGTTCTAACAACATCGAGAAAAAAAAGGCTAAAAGTTGCCAATTACTACCAACCAACATATAAATCATCAAGTTGTGAAGAGTAAAGACAAATCATTCAAGAACGTGAGTGAATATTCGAATTAAGCATAGTAAAAATTTCAACTACGTATGTACCTTTTTGCTTCTAGACACTACAAAAACAACATTATGACTTTTCTAGTTATTTCAACTTTATTTAACTTGGGATAGGTATGTAAAGATTTGTTCTAGTGATCTAAAAGAGAATATGCTATATTTAAATTTTACTTTTCATTAATAAATAAGGATTTCATTAATAAATAAGGATGTTAATAAATGTGGATCCGCTAAGTGTCATTTTAGTTTGAATAATACTGTTCCGACTTCGAACATGATTTAGTAAAAAATAGAATAAACAATCGCTTTCACAATCAAACATCACATATGAGTTTCGTCCCACCTAATTTCATGTTATTTATGTTAATAAATCGAACCATGTATGTGAAGTGCACACGATAAATAGTTACGATATAGGCAAACTCGATGATTTTATAAGATTGACATAAAAAAGTCCAATATTCTGAAAACCGATCGAATATTGATCCGGGTTTCAAAACATTGAGAAAAACTAAGTCGAATCCTACAAAACTGAAAAAAAAAAAATATAGTTTAATTATTTTTCCCTTTCCTTTTCCACAAAATTTTATATTCAATATTGCAATATTGGTGGTAAACATTGGTGAGGATTGTTAGATATTTGAAAAAAATATTGAAATCCATGGAGATCAAATGGGATCGATCATGTGCTAAATGGTAATGCAATTAATATTATAATTAGGCCACGTGATAATGATAAGGACTCCTTATCTAGATCCAATCGATTTCTTAAAACCTCTCTCATTACTGCACGATTAAGAATAATAATCTCTAACTCTCATGATCACATGTGAATCAAGTCCAAAAATAAGCTTTATATATATATATATATATATATATATATATATATATATATATATATATATATGAGAAAATGAAAATAATTATTATTACTATTAAAATTTGATAATACTAAGGATAGATCACCTGATGTAGTTGATGTAGAATGAGCTGAAAGAGCAAAGTGAAACACAGGGTCACAAGATTGATGATCCTGAGATACGTGTTGATCAGAGAACACGTAAACTAAGTCAGGAGTTGATCCGGCGGCAACCCAACGCTCAAGTCATGCGTGTGGATAGCAGAAGTCGTAGAGAGAAGAATGCTAGGAGTCGTCTCGATAGAATAATAGAAAATACCTTAACAAATGAGTTACAATCTTTATCTATACCTCGTTCATTGGATTGAGGCTATTTAGTTGAGATTGTCAGATTCAAACCTCAGTAGAAGGTGATCGGGCATTCGTTATAGTGATCTTTAAAATTGAACTCATGGCTCAATAAATAAACAAATTATAGGTTAATCAAGTTGGCCCAATTAGGTATTTCAGGATTAATTATTAACATAGAACATGGTATATATCACATGAATGACTTTGAATAGATTAATGTTGACTGCTTCCAAAACGACATGTCTTGTCGTTGCAACATATCCACATCTATATTTAACCATATTTACATATATATATATATATATATATATATATATATATATATATATATATATATATATATATATATATATATTTGTTCTTAAGTAAATAATTTTTTTAGTCGATATCTTAGGGGCTTTAATTTCAACCCATTGGTTAACTCGTTTCTCCACAAATCTAGCGGTGTGAATAAACTGAGCCAACTCAATAAATACTAGAGTTCAAGGTCCATAAAATCGAGCTTGAGAGTTGAAGCTCTTTATTGAGGAGCTTGAGTTCAACTTTAATCGTTCGATAACTCAAACGCTGTCTCATGATCTTTTTCCTATACTTGTTTGTTATAAATATTTAAGAACAATACTTTAAAGTTTAATACTAATTTTACCTAGATATTTACAAATATGATTGTAATAAGTAAAATGTTATTCTGATAATAAACTTGATAATACTAGTTTTAATGTTAAGGTAAGTATATATAGTTATTAAAGTTTAGGTTTTGGCGAGCTCCAGTCGAGTTAGAGCTCAGGAAAGTTTACTTAAGCGAGTAGGTCCACCCCCGGGCCAATATATCCTATCGTACCCCGGTATTTAAGCTCACTGTTTAAAGTTTTTTCTAATTTCGAGTTTCGACACATCGAAACGGGACACACAAAATAAGGAATTTAATTTCAAGTTTTAGATTTTTCGGAGAAAAAAAAAATTCAAAATTGACCTTTTCGATCTAAATGAAAAAGATTTATTTAGTGTTGCACTTTTTTTTTTTTTTTTTTTATGTGTGTGTATTTTTTTTGTCCATTTAGGTTTGTAATATTTTATACCGACCAATAATTCGGAATATAATTGACATCAGATTTTTAATTCCAATTTTTATTTTCCTAATTTTAATCAAAACCATCATTTTTATTTTTTACAATGCGATGAATTTATAAATTAGCATATTTCAAATTTTGCACCAAATGTCATTTTCAAAGTATTCATTCATTACAAATAATTCTTTTAATTATTATTATTTTGCAAATACTTTGATACTTAATAATTTTAATTATGAACATTAAATTAATAGAAGAAGTAATTTAAAATTTAAATAGATAAAATAACATTTTGTCTCGGCCAATAATTTCTTTTGAAAAGGGCCCATGAAAATTAAATGCATTTCGACAGTCCCGACAAATGGGCCTCTGTGGTTGGATAAAACATTTAAAAGGGAGGCCTTATCTTAAACTTAAATTTTAGGGTAAATTACACCTACACCCCTGACGTATGCTAAAATAACTTTAAGGTCCCTGTGGTATTAGTAATTATAGCCACACCCCTGAAGCAATTACCGGAGACAAGATTTCATGTCATGGGGATCGATATGCACTGTATTTCTTTTTCCGCGGGGCCGTTAATGCTACCATAGACGAAAATTTATAAATCTTATATAAAATAATAAGGATTTAAGAAATGTTGGGAGAGACATGTCACCCCCTAATTCTATGTTGTCTCCCACACTTCCAAAAAATAATAGTCCGTTAGAACCCTAACGAAATAACTTATCCAATGTATTATTACGTTAGAGTTTCTAACACTGTTTTAGGGGGTCATTGTAATTACCGATACCACATGAACCTTAAAATTATTTTAGCAAACTCAGGGATATAGGTGTAATTTACCCTAAATTCTATTTGTAATACTATCAACATAAATTATTTAAAGTAAATTATACTAACTAAATAATTATTTTAATTGAGAAAATTTAACAAATATATATATATATATATATATATATATATATATATATATATATATATATATATATATA
>NW_012193438.1:233088-246334 GCF_000504015.1 Erythranthe guttata
CCCCTATGATGTAGTTTTTTTTAGCAATTACTACCCCGGTTAGGGGCTTGTGTATAAAAAAATTGAATCGTAGGGGGTATTTTGCTAATAAAATGACATATGGTCGTTTTCTAGCAATTCGATGTAATATAGGGATACTAATTGCAATAAACCCTCATTCTTATATTTTGTGTGATGCACTGAATATTTTATTTTATTAAATATATATTTACATAGAAGTAAAATCAAATGTTGAATATAATATGATTCAATTTTAATTACAAACTTAAATAAACTAAAAGTTTAGGAGATGTATAGAATGAAACTGTACACGGTAGCGGTGAAAATCGAATTGGAATTAACATTTTAGGAAGAAAAAAAAATCAATTTTTTTCAAAATAATGAATAAAACTAATTCAAGTTATGTTCCCAAAAAAAATTGGAATCCCGGTAATTGGGATGAAGAAATTGGATTGAAATCGACGGAAATTGGAAGATTCAATTTTGTTAGTCACCTTATATATAAATTCTAAAATGCATTATAATATTTATTATATAAATATAAATATCCACAGAACAAAAATGGGAAATTAAGAGAGCGTTCCGGTAAGCTTATAAACTGTTTTTTTTTTTTTTTTTAATCTTACAATAAAAAATACGTTGTTGGAGAGTAAATAAGATTTTTTTAATAAATAAAATATCTTATAAAATGATTATTCAAATATTTTAAAAATTAATTCTATAAAACAAATAATAGTTTATGGACTCTTAAAATAGCTTATCAAATGTAACAACTTAAATAAATTTAGTAACGCACCCAAGAGCGAACAGGAAATTAATTCGCCCCTAATTTGGTAAGATGAGTACAATAATAATACTAGTTGACGGTCTATGAAGCAAAATTTCATTTTCTCATCAAAAAAAAAAAAGCAAAATTTCATTAAAAAAAAATCATTTTTAATTACAAACCAATAATTAATTCCTACAAAAGTTATTTATTTATTTTTATTTTCATTTTCATTTTTCGTCTCCCTTCTTTCTTCTTCGTCTTCACTCTCAGTCTCGACGCCTGCCAAAATTGGGGCTGCTTTCTCTCTCTCTCTCTCTCTCGCCGAGGTAATTATTTTTTATTTTTTATTTAATATCCGCTGTTAATTTTTAATTTTTTGTGTTTTATTATTATTAAGTTATGCGAAACCCTATACTTGTGTATCTAACTGTAATCATCACTTGATGTTAAGAACTAGGTTCTGAATCAGTGCCTCACTGTCGTGATTTAGGTGATTAAATTAAAAAAAAAACAAGGGTTGTTTTAATTCTGCTAAAAGATTTGCCTTTTTTTTTTATTATTCACGGCTATTTATTAATTTTTTGCACATTATATATATATATATATATATATATATATATATATATATATATATATATATATATATATAATTTTTGAGTTCGATCTGTAGAGAATCAGAAATCGAGGTTCAAAAGATACACATTTCCGTAGAGTAAGAGTCATTGTGATTGTAGATTATAATTCGGTTTACGTTTCGACTGTAGACTACAATCGGTAGATATACGAGTAGTTTGCGTTATGTGAGATTCTTGATAAGGTGTCAACGCTCGTTTTCTTCGAGTAATACTCGAATGTGAAACTTTTTGTCTTCCAAGACTTGTAAGATTTTGGTGTTCTCTATCATCTTCAAAGAGACTTTAAACGAGAATGTTCGTTTGAGTTATTATCGATAGACGATTATCTAGTGCGTGACAAGATCTACTAGTGATTATTTGTAATGCCTAATATAATCGAGTTCAATAAATGCAACTTCGTTGGATTAAATATCGAAGTTAATACACGGAAATTGCAATTGATTTGAGTTACTATGCATCCGTTAAGTTAAACACGGAAATCTCATTTTATGGTCAACTATGTTATCCGTAGATTCCTCAATCTGCTCTGTTATTAAAATTTCTTTGGGTGGTGCTCGTAATTATGCAAACAATGCGGGGGTTTTTTCGTAATTAGGCCTTACCTCAGGGGGTCCTTGTAATTTGCCCTAAAAATATTTGTTGTTTTTAAAACGGTGGCATTTTGCATTGTTGGACATATGGATTTTTCTCTCGCTTTTGCCTTTCTTGTTGGACGATTAATTTCAATCTCTTGTTAATTAATTTCTTAGGCCTCGTTTGGTTGGGGAGATTAGCCTTTATTAACTAAATAATTGGACTTTGTTTGATGTTTGGTATCCACAATAACTTGTCGGGTCGACCCGCAAATATTATATTTTAATGGCTTATCTTGCCTTATAGGCATGTTTTTTTCTTAGAGGGTCTAATAAAATAATTGGCTTTTCGTTAGATTATTTAATCTTATCTTTACCAATTTTATCTCGTCAACCAAACGAGGCCTTATTGTACTAACAACTAGGTTCAGAAGTTGTTTCCGTTACAATTAACTTAAATGTAACATTAGTTGTCTTACTTTTGCCCGAATTCTTGATTCTTGAAGTGTATGGTAATTTGGTAATTTGTTTACACAATACTCTTCAAGCACGTATTGAATTTGAAATTTTCGACGAGCCCTTTAATCTTTATATTATATTCTTGATCTATTTTCCTGCTTTAAATGCTTCTTAAATGGAATAACAGGGTGTTTCTTAAATATTATTTCGTTTTCGACAACGACGAACAGGTTATATGGCGCACTTAGAATCTGCAAATACGGACGTGAATCTGTATAACGGTACATCGAGAAAGCCTCGTATTCTGCTAGCTGCAAGTGGAAGTGTGGCTGCAATAAAATTTGCTAATCTTTGCCATTGTTTCTCGGAATGGGCAGAAGTGAAAGCAGTTGCCACAAAGGCGTCACTTCATTTTGTCGACAGAGCCTCACTTCCGAAAGACGTAACTCTTTATACAGACGAGGATGAATGGTCCACTTGGAAGAAAATCGGCGATGGTGTGCTACACATTGAGCTAAGACGATGGGCCGATATTATGGTCATTGCACCCTTATCAGCTAACACACTCGGCAAGGTAATATAAATCCGTAAGTATAAATTTACCCTGTTAGCATCGTTTCTTAGTAGGCGTGGAAATTGAAACGATTCGGGAATTTCTTAATTTTTGGAAATAATTTTCTATCCCGATTTTCAAAATTTTGATTTCCGATATATTTTTTTTTTCAAAAATATTGGGATGGGAATCGAAACTATATATATAAAGTAATTGGGAATTTCTATTTACGATTCAATTTCAATTTCCAATTTTTTTTTTTTGCTTTCGAAAAAGTGTATTTATTATATCAATATTATTACATAATTTGATGACATATTTGAATTATAATCTATGTAAATAAATAGTCATGATTCTATGTATTCAACGTGTATCATAAAGATGAAATTTTACATTTATAAATTTTATACAATTCGAGTAGATATTGATAGTTTTTTTTAGAAGTTGGAATCTTGATTTTTTTAGTAAGATGATTTCCAAATTTACCCATATCGGAATGAACTTTTAGTTTCCCAAGTTTCCGGAATTGGAATCGGATTCGATTTTCAAATCTACCCAAATCGGATGGCTTTTTAGTTTCCCAAATTTCCGGAATCAGAATCGGAATCAATTTTTCACTTCCGAAAAAAAATTGAATTTTTTCCCAAACTAAGTTCAGTCAACCCCTATTTCTTAGAGTAGGTACAAATTTTAATTTTAAAATAATTGACCTAACTCGATTTCATATCTATTTTATTTGAGTAGATTGCGGGTGGATTGTGCGACAACTTGTTGAGCTGCATTATCCGAGCATGGGACTACACTAAACCTATGTTTGTGGCACCGGCAATGAATACACTAATGTGGAACAATCCATTTACGGAGCGGCATTTAATGGCGATTGATGACCTTGGAATCTCTCTTATCCCACCCGTTAAAAAGAGGTTGGCGTGTGGAGATTACGGAAACGGGGCAATGGCCGAGCCTTCACTTATATATTCCACCGTAAGACTTTTCTTCGAGACTCGAGAAAAATCGAACGGTGGCAATATTTAGTGATGGTGATTAATTTATTGCAACTTGCCCCTCTTTGTGGTTTAGATGGTGTGTATCGTGTTTTCAAACGGTGTTTAGGTGTCGAAGGAAGAATTTGTGTAAATTTTAATCTATTTATGTTTTCTAATTGTGAAATGAATACTTTGTTGTAAGAATTTGTGTGTGTGTATGTGTGTGTGTATACATACATGTATGTATACGCATATACTTAGTAGTGCATTTTTATTCAATGAACTTAAAAAATGTTTGAGTTAGTTCACTTCTCCTCAATTTGTTTTTGAAATTAGTTCGCGAAGACTTAACGGATACTACTCGGTTGAATAGTGGTCGCTACGAATGACAATTTTCACAGCCGGTGCTTCAAATAATGAAGTTGAGGCATGCCCGTGCAAAAACAAATCTTTGGGGGGGCAAAGTGCAAACCGCACTAAGTTCTGCTATTAACCCAAATTTAAAATGCGTAATAATATTGGCAAAAAAAAAAACAGCGAAAAAATATCGAAAACTTCGGAAACTAAAATCGGCAAAAGTGGAAAACTCTAGGAGAAAATAAGTATTCTTGAACTAATGCGCGCCAAACTACTTTATGCGAAATAAAACCAAACAAAGTAAAACACTCGATTTCTAGTACAGTTATTATATTTTTATTTGTGTAAATCTTGTAGAGCTTTACGAAATTGAGTTCGAGTTTGACTTGATTAGCAATCGATTTGAGCACATGAATCGAGATTGAATAATTTAATCTTTATCATATATTTTGTTCTTATTTTTAAATCAAGCTCGAGTTCACACCGAGATTCATATCTTGTCGAATGAATGAATGGGAAAGGAAAAAAAAGTGTTCAAGTTAATTCTACGCTCATTATGTTCATCAATTGAGCCTCTAAATGAGTTTTAACTAACGATCTCGAATAAAACAGTAAGTAGTTTATATATGTTTATTATTTCGAAGAAAGCGTCATTTAATTATTTAGTAACATTAATAATAATAACAATTGATAAAAATAAATAAATAATAATAAAAAAAGGTTAAATAGCACTTAACACAGAGCTTTTGCAGATGACCTCATGTGCTTGTAATATCAATACATAACCCCCTTGTGGTTGATGGGGTACTTCCGTCAAATACAATCACGTGTGTCAAACTTCAAGGGGGTCATCTGCAAAAATAAAAGAGGAAATGAAAGCACAAGGGGATCATCTGCAAAAAAATACTTTAACGTTTGACACAGACGATTAAACTTGACGGAAAAATTAATGAAAGCTAAGTTACCCGATCAACCACAATGGGGTTATGTGCTGATATTAAAAGAATAAGGGAGTCGTCTGCAAAAGCTTGTAACAAGGGGATTTAATTGCTATTTACCAAACAAAAATTGTATTTGTGTTTGGTGTTTGGATTGAAAAATGGGGACCACGTGAAATCCAATCCCAATAAATTAATAATTATTTATATTTGTTGTACCTTTTTGTCTCTGAGAAGTCGTCTCTGCAGGTCATGAGAGACAACAATCATCACGTTATTATTCTATTCTCATCACTCTGTTTTTTTACTTGCAAAAATTCACACAACTCAACTCTTAATTATATTTAGGGTAAATTGCAATTAACCCCTTGTAGTTTGAGTTTTGTGCATATCATGCCCTCGTACTTTCAATACAAGCACATGACTTCCTTATATATAAGTGCATAACTAGGAAGTTTATGTACTCATATTAAAATACAAGGGGCTAATGTGCTGTATTAAAAATACAAAAAAAATATATCCACAAAGTTCAAACTACAGGGGAGTTAAATGTTATTTACCCTTATAATTACAATATTAAACATATCCCAAAAATATTATACTCGCATAAGAATGTCAGTAAATGTGTCTTCACTTTAAGAAAAACACAATAAAATGACTGGAATAACTTTAATCATTTAATAATGTGATAATAGATAGTTATAATACTTAGAGTTGAATTAATTCGGTTAAAACAGAAGAAAAAATTATGCAATTAATGTTTTATTGAAAATCTAAATTGACAGATGATATGGAATAAAAGTATTTTTAAAAAAGACAATAGTTATGCAATAAATGAATTAAATATTCATGGATTCTAAGAAAAAAAACCTATAAAGTGACTAAAATATCACTCTCCATTATTAATTGTTTCATAGTAATAATTATGACTTCGAATTAAACCCTTGTATGAACATTTCTTCAAGACAATGGCTAAAAAGCTACATTGAGTTACTAATTATTACATAACCAATTAAACAAAATATGCATCCACTACACATATATATTAATTAGCATCAATCTGCATTAAACACATATATATATGAGATCACTATATATAATAATTAGAACAACAATATAATTAATTATAATGCAGTTCTACACATAGATATAATCTTAAAGGGTTTACTTGAAAAGATTTGTGAAGTCTTTGTTTGCCTCCGAAATCGAATTCCAGTCCCACAATCTATCGGCGAAGCCTGCCGGCGGCTGCAACGAGGAGGAGAATTCGGGCAGAACATTATTATTGTTAGGATATTGAGGATTATTATTATTATTTTCAAGATTATTATTATCGTTATTATTGGTTAATAATGAGGCACTTTGTTGTGACGAGTAATTAATATTGACTAGCTTATGAAGATCATCATCAATATTTGGATTAATGGAGGAATTATTACTATCATTATTATTATTATTAGTGTTAAATAATATGGAGGAGGGGCAATTTTGGGATAAACTAGAAGAGTGGCAAATAATTATATTAGCCTCTTCTTCTTGTAGTGAAGTTGGAGATGGTGGTGGGATTGTTGTGTAAGAATTATTAGTAATTTGGTTTTGGAGGGCAATATTATTAATATTTTTGGTATTATTATTATAATTTGTGCTTGTTATTTTGGCCTTTTTCCCATCTTTTTGTTGTGATTTTGATCTTCCGATTTCTCGATTTTCGGGTTCGTTTTGATTTCGTGTTTGTTGTGATGAAGATGTTGATGGGAGAGAGTGATGGTCTTCGACTCCGGCTCTTTTGTAGACTCGGCAAAGAGAAATTTCGGCCTGAAAAAATCATTAAATAGGAGAAATCAAAGTCACTGCAAGAAATAATCTTTCCCTGTGACAACATATGTTTTCATATGCATGGTCAGACACAAAAAAATACAATGTTGTCACTAATAGGGGTATCACTAATTCTATCTAGTGACAACAAAAAAGGATTAACTGATAACAAAATTAGTGAGATATTAGTGACGACATGCACTCTTTTTTAGTGACAACTTTTGATATTGTATATCACAGTTAGGGTATCAATACTAATAATGCCATTTTCTCTTGCAGTGAGTGAAGAATTCGATGAAAATAATGAGGGACAAGAATAAATTAAAGATATTTACATTTACCCACAATTCACATTTATAATGAGGTGTTTGAGGATGTTTTATTTAATTTAATTAATGATATGAAAATAGTTGTGAATCTTTTTAATTAAATTCATGCATGTCTTCTGCTTTTTTAAGGTGAACATTTAACAACTTCCCATCAATATTTATCATGATTTTGTTTGTTTATTATCTATCTCCTTCACCATATATTTATATGTATTTAAGCCAATTAATCAAAGATAAAGATAATTAACCTAAAATATAATTTTTTTTTTTTTGACATTTTTTCAGTACTATTGGGGACTTGGGGTTTTCTATGAAATCAAAAATTTTAAAAAGGATAATGCAAAAAAGAATAATCCTAATTGTGAGGTTCATATCATTGATGATTCTTGATTTACATCTCTAAAGTGGGAGTGAATATATATATATATATATATATATATATATATATATATATATATATATATATTAATTAATGAGGTATTTCGTATATACCTTTTGTAGGCGTTCGGTTTCGTGGAGAGGCAAGCGATACTCGTTCATGATCCAACTAGTACGGATACCTTTGGGGGCTTTACCGGAGTAGAAAACTAGGGTTTTCTTGAGCCCGATGGAACGGAGATTCTCACTTCGGATGGATCTATCGGCACCCGTTGCTTTCCAATAACCGGAAGTAGTCACACGGTTCGGACGATCTCCGTTTCTGTACTTTCTATCTCTCGGCACATAAAAGTACCATTCCTTCTCCCCTATTGCTGCCAAACCTTTTTTTCCATTTCATTTTCACAAGGGAGAAAAAATAATATGAGTCATGTGTGTATATATACTTAAATCCACACACACACACATAAGTACAAGAAAAAGAACTATATTCAAGAAAATGATGATTAACTTGTATCTATACATACTTAAAAAAAAAAATTCACACACACACGTACAAGAACAGGAAAAAGAATTATTTCAAGAAAATGATGATTAACTTGTATCTATATATGTGCTCTTGTGAAACAATCTTGGATATATTATTTGATATGATATGAAGAGATTAAATTAGAAATTAGAAGAGATTAATTTATTTAAAATAAATAAAAGAAATTAGAAAAATGGAAGTATATAAAAGTACCATTCTTTCTTCCCTTTTGCAGCTAACCCTGATTTTTCACACACACAACACACACACAACTAATTAAATAGACCAAAAGGGTTGTTTAGAAAGAAGAGAGAAAAGACAAATATATATAGACATATACATATACATACACATATATATATAGATATATACCAGGAAGTTCCCAAGGGTCATAGCGATAAAGGTCCAAGAAAGTGATGAGTTCGACGTTGAAGCGCTTGCCCTCGACTTTACGGCGAAGGTAGAATTCGACGAGCTCTTCCTCCGTCGGATGGAATCGAAATCCGGGCATCACCATCTCCTCGTCATGATCATTTTCTTGTTCTTGATCATCTTGCTTATTATTAATATCATTATTATTATTATGGACGCTTATATTAATATTACTGCTAATTATGCTGTTGCTTTCTTCTTGATTGTTCTTGTTGTTGTTGTTGTTGTTCATGGCTGAATGATGATGCAATTGCCATACACAACTCTCTATGGCAAAATCAAAATTCAATTCATAAACCACACAACCCTCAATTATTTTTGATTGAATTGAAAGCTATAGTAATTATATATATACACACACACACCCTTGTATTGTAATGCTTTTTTGATATAATACACACACATGGAATGGATTTTATTTTGAGGGTTTTGAGAGGTGGAGTAGGGTAGGGTGGGAGTGGGGGTGGTAGGGGATAAGAGAGAGAGAGAGAGAGAGAGAGAGAGAGAGAGAGAGAGAGAGAGAGAGAGAGAGAGAGAGATGACAATCAAGAATTTGCATAGCCCAACAAAGTAGAAACTTATAGTCTCTCTCTCTAGAATTGATGGTGGGAGAGGTGATATAGGCAAAAGAAAGATCCACATAATAAATTAAGAGGGCCTACGAATTAAGACGGGGTTTAATTAAAGAAAGGGACACCACAGGTTATTAGGGCAGGGTGGCCAACTAGTCACTAGTCACTGCGGTGGGTTTGGAGGCTTCTTTTATTTCACCATTAATTATTTATTTATTATTTATTATTAATAATTACTTTTTCGAGATTTTTTGTGGATTGTTTTTTTTTTTTTTTTTTTTTTTGTGTGTGAAAAATGAATATTAAAGTATATATGACATCATCAAATCATCATTTTTTTAATGGGGGCGATTTGAGAAAAGGTCTTGATCATATTCATTTTTATTTGAGGTAATGACAATATAGTTTTTAGGTCCGATTAAAATCGGACAGATCGGATTGGAATTAGCTCTTTCGGAAATATTCAGATTTTTTTTAAGTGAAAAACTAGTTTCATTCCGTTCCAAAAAAAAGGGGAAAAATCGGAAATTGGAACGAAAAAACTTGTTCCAAAATCGGAAAATTTCGAATCGTAATCAACGGGATTCGGAATTTCTAATTTAATTACTTTTTTCGTGATTTTTTTTGTGGATTGTTTTCATGTAATGACAACATATATTCTTTAGGTACGAGTACGATTAAAGTTAATCGTGATGTACATTTTTATTAGTTAAAAGTCTCTGACCTTCTCAAATACTGTGAATCACCAACTTTTCTATCTAAGTTGGGTCAACCAATTAAATCAGTTGACTCGAGAGAGGAGGGAGATAATTCAGTGAAATCAGTTTACTCAACTCATTTGTGAGCTGAAAAAATATATGTAATTGATTAGCTAAAAATAATTAAAACATACAAAGGGACTAATTAACTCAAATGTTAGTGAATTTGGCTCCAAGAAGTAAGAACAATGTGTGGAAAAGTGTGTTTCTGTGTCTAACAGAAAACAGAAACTTAATCAAACAATTGAACACCAAATTTATTGAGGTTCGACTCAATGAGAGCCTGCATCCACCAAAAGATCCAAGAACAATAATATATCGATGATCCGATTCCATGATGTAAGGTACGCTTCCGTGTTTATATTTCTGTATAATTCTCGTTGATTCAAGCATGTTGATGCTTGGGAATTCGTATGTATGTACGATAAATTTCTTGCAAAACTATTATTAGTTACATATATAATGTTTTAAGAATTACAAATTTATAACCTTATAATCGTTATTTTTTTCTAATTTTTTTTATATTACATTTTCTTTTCTTTTCTTTTCTTTTTGTTCTCGGGTCATTGCAGTTGACCATTGGTAAATAAGGGTTAATTTCACATTGACACTCTTTTAGATAGTGAAATTACGAGCAACTACCTTATCAAATGAAAAATTACTCAAATCTCTCTTCTTGGATAGTTCGGTTTACACCGTTATCCCCATTGTCCGATTTTTGGATAAAAATCGACGACCTCATAAAAAGAAAACGTAGTGAACGCCCTATCTTACCCATTCGACTTATTTTTGAAAGTTTATGAATACTGAAATACCCGTATAATTTATTTCAGTCGAAAAGAGGTATCAAAGTAATAAAATAAATTTATTAAAGGCATGCAATTAAGATGAACTTTAGAAGGTGGTTATATTGTACAGTTAAACCTCTATAAATTAATACAGTTTGGACCATCAAAATTTCATTAATTTAGCGAAATATTAACTTATCGATAAATTAATAATTATTAATTTATACATAAATTAATAACTTATTAATTTATGAAATTACTTTTATTATTATTTTCAATAAATATTGTTTTTTGTTTTTTTGTTTTTTTTTTACGTGTATATTATTCATTGTACCATTAGTTCAATGCACTATAGAGCCCGTTTCACTAGCGGAAACTCTTAAAGCAGCAATGGTATAGAACGATTTTATGTTGAGTTATGAGAAAACTATACCGAAAGTTCTAACCATGTTAAGAAAAATGAGGGACAAGATTGATGATAATGTGAACTTCAACAAGAAACAAGCGACAATTAAATTATATTGTATTAAGCTTTCATAGATCTATAAAATATGTAATGTACCATGTAATTTCAGAATTATTTTTATGCATTATTAATTTATATATTATATGGGACTTCTTAAAATTTTCGAATGTGTACTATCTTATAAATTTATCGAATTATTAATTTAGCACGTTGTCCCCGAGTCGGAGCCGAGAAAATTTATCATTTAAGCGAGGTTATTAATTTATCGGGTATTAACTTATCGAGGTTCTACTGTAGTATAATTTTCTTATTATTTGAAATTATATTTGTTAAACAAGTAAAATAGGCATCCGTAGAGAAATGTGGTAATTGTAACAACTAAAATGATCATAATATTACATAGGGTTGTGCGTTGGTTGGTTTGGTTAAAAACCAGCCCTAAAACCAACCCAACCCATCCAACCAACTTTGGTCAATATTGGAAAACGTTATCGACCCAATTTACATGGGTTGGGTGATGGTTGAAAACCAATTTAGTGGGTCGGTTGATGGTTTGGTTGATGGGTCATCCATCTAAATATTTTTTAATTTTATTTAATATTTTATTAGTTGTTACAACACTATATATTTTATAAATTAAATATGATTAGTTCAACAATATTCAAAATAAAAAAATTCAAAACATTACGGGGCATTTCTATTGCAATTAAACATAAATAGTTCAACAAATAATAATCGTCCAAATATTTAGACTATATGTCTTAAAATTAAAATAGTTCAAAATAGATAATTATGTTAGATTTATTGTTTTTAGGATTTTGGTCAATATTAAACAATTTAATAAATGCGATATAAATAGAAATTTGAAATTAAAAATATTAAATATTTAAATAAAATTAATAAATAATAAATTAATAAATAAAGTTGGTTGGCCGATATTACCCGACTAACCAACTTTATAGCATATTAGAAACCATTATCGACCCAACTATATATGGGTTGGTTGAGATTATCGACCCAACTTAAATGGGTCGGTTGATGGTTGATTATCCATCACAAATTATGGGTCGAAAATGGGTTGGTTGGTGGTTAAAACCGACCCGTGCACAGCCCATTATTACATATATATCACTAGATCTCAAGAGTCTCTAATTTCAGTAGAGAAATATATATATCTATATTTAATTATTTATACTACTTATAAAAGGAGTAATTAGTAATGTAATTAGTGATTTCTTTCATTTTTTGTTCTTCAAAAAATATCCCTTACATATGCAAGCTTCGAGACAAAGTAATCTTGATTAATATATTGAATCTTATTTCTCCAAACTTAATTTGATATCCTCTAGTGCTTTAACTTACCATAACTCATAAATTTATAACAAATCAAGATTTACTCTCACTGCATAAATTGTCAAACCAACTTCGAGCTTCTCTCATTATCTCACTCTCCATTGCGGCTTTTGAGATCCTACACCGGGTGAAATACTGATACGATATATTATTTAATATATCGTTTAATTATTAGTTAGTTAGTATTTTATTATTAATTAATTAGAATAGTTTATTTATAAGGAATATAGCCTACGTCTGTTTAGGGTTATCATATATATTAAGTATTTAATTAGTACAGGTAATTATCTTTCCTAGTTAAATTAGGATTCTAGGGTTTTATTCTCTTTAAATAGTCGTATTGTGCTAGGGTTTTATTATGCAGAGAAATAATAAACAAGAGTTTTCTTACGTTCAGTAAAGAAATCTTATGATACTCGAGAGATCGTATCAATTGGTATCAGAGCGAAGTTGCGATTAACACCAACGCTTCGTTAGCAAGGCAGCGATTACATCAAAGCTACGCTGGAGCAAAGTTGAGATCACATCAAAACTTGTGAAAATCATGATGTCAGAAA
>NW_012193438.1:255772-266892 GCF_000504015.1 Erythranthe guttata
TTAGCTCAAACCTCCCCTGTGAAATTATTTAAATAGCGGAAACCCCCCTATGGAACTATGTGAGGGTTGACTTGATATAAGAAGACACAAATACCCCTGGAGTCTTACAATTAATAAATTCTTATATTTTGATAAATATTTGAATTATAGTATTTAAAAAATAATCGAATTTAGTTGTTTACTATTTTTTGTTAATTTCTAAACATACAAATTAAAAAGAATAAATATACATATAATATGTATATATATAAATACATTTTGAGGGACAATTTTGTCACTTCAAGTCTAAAAAATCAGCTAGGGGGGATTCTGCCTTTGACTAAATTTCACAGGGGGGTTTTTGCTAGTTTATTTATCACAGGGGGGTTTTCGCTATTTCGAGATTACACAGGGGTAGTTTTTGCAGTTTACTCCACAAAAAACAGAATGGAATGGGAAAAAGACGTAACCAAATACAAAGGAAATTTTGTGGTCAATTAAATAACATTTAATTAAGAGGAGTCAAAAATAGTTAGTTTTGTATTTAAGAGACAAAATACTTTTTTTGTCACATAAAGAAGAAAAATGGCGTTCAAAATTAAAAGATGGGAGAGAATTTTTTTAAAATTGAAAAGAACTTTATCTAATGACGAAATTAATTTTGTCAGAAAAATAATGAATGTGACGAAATTATTTTGTCATAAAACAACTGCAAATTGTCACAAAAAACTGTGCGGCAATTGTTAGAACCAGCCGGCCTTTCCTTTCGTGATGATTTTTTAATGTTGTCGCATAAAATGAATTTTATGTGACAAAATATGATTTTGTCTCATAAAAATTCAATTTACGCGACGACTTGAAATTTCGTCACAAGATCCATTACTAATGTGACGAATTTAGAATTTGTCACAAAAGATCGTCACAAAAAATGCTTTTTTTTGTAGTGAGAGTTTAGCAATTAATTAGAGATTAGTTAGAGACTTTAGCAAACAAGAGCTTAATTATTAGACAACTATATTTCAAGTAGTGTTTAAGGAGAGTATAGATAAAGAGTATTACCAAACGGGATTATAACAAATTAATATGCATTCAAAGTTGTGCGAAAGAAGCGTTCGGATCGAGAGAGTTTAGTACACAAAAAATGGATCCATGGAAAAAAAAAATCTCCAAAACTCCACCTCTGGAGCGCCGTTATTGTTCGCGATTGGTGGACTTTTAGCTAATTTATAGAAATTGTTGTTCAAAAACTTTTAGATAATGAAAATATATTGATGTCTTGATATTGAAGGGTATTAGGGTTAGGGGTCTTTCAAAAAGTTGTTCCAATTATATAAAGTTTTGGGGAGGATTTTCTAATTCTCACTTTTTTATTTAGTTTAATTAATAGGATTATTCAATTAGTGAGGACTATAATGTAAATATACGCAATTGTGTGAGAGATAGAAACACGACGGTGACGGAGGAAGAAGGGAATGTGACTTTTGCCGACCTTATTTAATAACATTACCAACACCACCGTTTCCATTATTGCATTATGTACCCACAACTTTCATTTAATTACATACAAGTACATTCCTCATTATTATTACTGAAATGCTATTCATAGAACAACTTTTACCGGCTTGCAGTGCGACTTTATTTCATTTGTAACTTTTCTTAAGAAAATTCAAAATCCTCTCAAACCCGGTCCAAGGTTCTTCGAGTTCTTGCGGATTAAACGAGCAATTCAACAACGATTTAAGGTAAAATTTCGAACTCGAAATCGTTAACCCAATGTTTTATAGTAGTATATTAACAAATTTCGTCGAAAATCTATACGTTTTCAGTATTTTGAAAACATTCGAAACTTTTCGGAAATAAAGTTACGTTTCGTGTAGAAACTCACGAAATTAAGGGGCTAATTTCGTGAGTTTTTACACGAAATTAGCTTATTTGTTAATCTTTCTTACGTTTCGTGCACAATTATACGAAACAAAAGCTTACATTTCGTCAGATTTCTCACGAAATGTAAGCTTTGCAGTTTTACAGATGACCCCCTTGAAGTTTGACACACACGGTTATATTTGACGGAAAAACTAGCAAAAGCTACCCCTAAACCACAACAGGGCTATGTGCTGATATTACGAGCAGAAGAGATCATCTGCAAAAATTGAAACCACAAAGAGATTAAGGGCCCGTTTGATAGGCTCTGAATGACCTCTTAATACACAGTAAACACTCATTCGGTCAGAGATAACCAATTCAGCCTGTTTGGTAGGGAGCTCTGAACTTAATGAAATATTGCTTACCGATTCAGTCAATAAATTAATACTTATTCGTTCAGAGAACGGCTGAATGGAATTTAGACAAAATTACCCCGTAAGTTTTTTGACTCTTTTCAACAAACTCAGTTGTCTTCACAGTCATGTTCAAATCCAATAACTCATAATATCGGTTCTTCTGTCTTTTCAACAAACTCCTCTGTCTTTAGTCAAGAAATTTTCACCAAAGTAGATCACTCTAGAAATCAGATTCAACAAGGCAATTGAACTAATTTTCCTAATTTTTTTCACTGTACATATTATTCATATATACAAAGAATAGTCAGAGATGATTGAAGAGAGAGAGATAAGGAGGCGGTGGAGAACTTTATGATTGCCAGAGGTTTCGAAAAGTGAGCTATGCTTTTTATTAAATTATTTTATTATTTAATAATTGAAAAGATGATTTTCGGTGAGAGATTAGAATTATGTTAAAAATTGAATATTTATATATGTAATTTCATTTACAATATTTGTTTTTATTAATAAAAACGTATAATATTAATAATTGCAATGGTCATTGAATTTTTATTTATATATTATTGATAATTTTGTTTATGAATAAATATATATTCAATATATATTTGCCTCTTTTTTTTTTTTTTTTTTTTTTTCGGACGGCCGTGCGGGATTTAAGCGTGAAATCCGCACGGCCGCACCATTTTGCATATTTGGGCAGTAGCGGCTTCGAATTTCGGACGGCCGTGCGAGATTTAGTTAAGAAATCCGCACGGCCGCGCCATTATGCGTTTTTGTCCAGTAGCTGCGCCGAAATCTCACACGGCCGTGTGAGATTCCTGCCTTTTCCTTGCACGGCCGTGTGAATAATTGCAATTAGGTCCCTGCAAAATAAAAACTTCGTATTAGTGCCTATATATATATATATATATATATATATATATATATATATATATATATATATATATATATATAAAATAAAAACAAAAATAAAAATTTAAAATAACGTAAAATAAGAAAAACGAAAGCTCGGGTTGCCTCCCGAGAAGCGCTAAGTTTTAAGTCTTCAGCCAGACTTTGCTTCTTAAAACTGTTATGTCCAATCCAAAGCCTTGTAGATTGCGCATCCATCCATGAGCTCTATCACTTTAATTGCAACCAATGCATGGATAGCATTGCAATATATCAGGGTCCACCTTAGCTTGTAGTCTTTCTTGGTTGTAATTAATCGGTACGAAGCTAAGATGGGATCTTCATCACCCGCTCCCTCAAATCGGTACACAAAAACCTCACGTCCGCGTATAACCTCCACTTCAAACACCTTCGTCTTCTCGTCAACCTCTATTGATGCCTTCAAATCTACATTTAGATCAACGACAGGGTCCACCACTAGAATATCTTCAATCATTACATCCATCTCCTTCTTCTCTTGTTCTGAGGCATCTTCGTGGTTTAGCTCGATTGCCTTCTCAGATTCATCATGCTCAAGTGTCTTCGTAATTTCTATTTCTATCACATCGACACTATTTTCCGGATATAGAAGATTTTTCTCACCGCAGGCTTCACCCGATTTTTCTTTGATATAACCATTGCCGATTCCGTCTGGAATATTTTCAAGAGATTCAGATTTTAATTTGAGCGTCATTTCTTCCAGTTGTATCTCCATGTTTCGAAATGATGATTGAGTGGACTTCATGAATTCGGCAATAACGGATACCAAATCAAGTTGTTCATCAGTGGTCTGCTGCTTGGTCTGCTGCTGCATTGGATAATAATTTTGAAAATCATCGAATTGTGGCTCTCTATGTTGAAACTCGTTCAAATCTTGGTCTTGAAAGCTTTGCTCGTATGTGTTGGTGTAAGTGTTCCAATAACCCCCGTTGGTAATTTCGACGAAATTTGTCGCCTTTGGTGATCCCCAACATTGATCGGAAAAATGATTTCCACCACATACTGAACAAAACGGAGGCATATCATACGTGTTTTGGAGGTATTCGTCAGATGGAAGCCATTCATATCCCGTTTGAGGTGCCCCAACATTGTAACCAGACATGTAAAAAAAAAAACAAAAAATCAAAATTAAAAATAAAAAATAAAAAAAATAAAATTTAAATGGCTGAAGTAAGAAAAATTGCTCAAATTTGATATTAGAATAAATAAATAATTTAGCCGTATTCCCCGGCAACGGCGCCAAAAACTTGTTGGGTGCTAAATACCAACACGCAAGTGCACGTATCGCAAACAAGTAATAAAGTGGACTCGTGAGAGTCGGATGTCGATCCCACAGGGAATACGCAAATTACCTAATCCTAAGTACCAAATTCTAACAATTATGATTTTTATCCAGCCTACGCAAGTTTGTCAAATTAAATCAATTAAACAACTAAGCTAATTAAGAAAGCAAATAACACGGGAAAATATCAATTAAAACAGACCTAGGATTTTATCTTCACCCTACGCAAGAATTGCTCACCCAAATTCCCTCAATTATGAAATTTATGATTCATGATTATTAACCCGAGACACTAATTTACTCATAACCCGCTGTCGCGTGTATTATGAGTCTATTATTCATAAACGATTCACTATATGTCTATGCAAACCAATTATAAATAAAGCATTAACTAACAAGTCTCGTAAATGGCTACCTAAGGTGATATCTGTATGTCTACGACACCACATGCAATTGACACACTCATCCGGTGAAAACTACTCGAAGGCTCTTTTACTTACCGTCTAATTATCAAAATAGCTCTGTCGAGTCAATCCCAATAATCACAGATAAAGCACATAAATTGATCAAGTTCATGCACTAACAATCATAACAAATAGAAGAAATAATCATAAAATCATAATTGCATAATCTCAAGAAAAAGGGTTCGCAATCCCTACATAGGGTTCCAACAAAATCCTAGAATAAAAACTTAGCTACTCGTAATTCTTATGATAAACAAAATAAAAATAAAAGAAATAAGAAAAACTATGCTTGAGTCTTCGTTGATCTTCGTTCTTCGCGTTTGTGGTGTCAAATTTCGTCCTTATGGTGTAGAGACATGTTGCTTTTATAGGCGTTTCTTGATAAGGAAGTAGTAGAAACCTAATAGGACTCAATTTCCGCCACTTTCCCCCTATCAGGACTTGTTATTCGATTTTCGCCATGTTGGAGTCCGAATTTTGGAATATTGTGCAAATAAGAATTGTAGCCCTTGAAATTAGCTTTCCAATGCCGCCAAAATCACCTAATTCGGAGTTCGTATGAGAGAGATATGCTCGAAATCGTGGACACTGTCAAAGCTGTGGCGAGATTCCTTCTTCCAATTTGATTTGTTTCCTTATTTGCAACTTTTTCCTTCTTTTTCATCTTTTTTCCTTCATGGACACCTAATTCTCGTTTTTCACCTATAAAACACAAAATCAATCAATTAAAGCACAAATATAATTAAATCTAAACAAAAGATCCACGTAAAGTAAACGTATTGAGTGTAAAATCTACACTCAACAGGGTACAAAAGTGATAATAATCTCGAAAATTCCACTAAATTTGAAACCGCAAGGGTGGACGTGTAAGAAGATTTATAGTTGAGAGGGTGGTTGTAATTACCCAAACAAGAGAGGGATTTTCGTAAATCGACCATACCTCAGGGGTGGTTGTAATTTTCCCAAAACTATATTATTAAAATTATTTAAAATGATAAATTATCTTCTCTTTGTTTTGGAGAACTTTTCTTATATCGAATTATATATCATTTTAGAATTTCAATAATATATTAACTAATATTTTCACATCTTTTCTAACAAAATTAAGTATATATTTAAAAAAGAATTGGATAATATGTATATTTAAGTAACATTTTGTTGGTGGGCCAAATCAAACCATAATCACCGTCGTGGATTATTACATTGTCGGGATGTCCCATATACTACAACCTTATTTATTGTGTTGACTCTCAGACTTGACCTTCATGTTGACTTGTCAGAAGCCTGCTAAATAAATCAAATAATTATAAATTTATAAGGGAAAATTACAGTTTTCACCCTGAAGTTTGCATTAATTATACATTTGGCCCCTCATATTTCAGTAATTTAACATTTTTGGCCATTTCTGTTAATCTACCATGAATCCATTAGTTAGGGTCCTAGAGCAGTGATGGGCACATGTTTCATTCCGTTAATACTAACGAAAAATTGACGGACTTGACTAAAAAAATGTTAAAATTTTGAAACATGAGAGACTAAATGTAATTTTTGTGAATATGAGAGACCAAATGTGAAATCGGTACAAAGTTCAGCGATGAAAATTCTATTTTTCCCAGTTTGTGATTATAATCGTAATAATACTCCCAACTTAAATTGAAGTAGGTAACATAGTACAAACAATCGGTGGATATATATAGTTTATATAATGTTACATATTTGCAGGTCTTAGACCCGAAATCATACGGTTGTGGGGTGAATAATGAGTTTAAATTTTAAGAATCGGACGATCCTGGGTCGGGTAATGTATCTTATAGGAATCGACTCAGAATCCAGCCAAATATATATTATTTAATAATTAGTATACTATTAAAAAAAATAAGTTAGAATTTTTATTTTTCGAAATTGCACCCTGCACCTTTTAAATCTTTTACATTTTCTTTTATTTGGTACCAATTTTCACCATTTTACTTTCTCGAATAACTATCATAGTTCATATTTGTTGAACGACTGCCTCAACTAAAAACTTAAGTTGTTAGTTGGGGTCGAGAGGAATTATTTAATATTAATAATAATAAAAGTAGCTTGCAAGCCAGCATCCGAGTTCATGAACAATTAGAAATGGCTTGAGCTTGACCTTTTGCCGAAGCTGCTAGTCTCATATACACCGCTATTTGGCAATTTCTAGATTCTACATCAAGTGAAAATTCATCCGATGACATATCATAAATATGAATATATAGATAAATACATATAGAATTTATATATTGTTGTTTGAGCAAACTATCACAATTAATATTTTTACAAACAACACCAGAGAAACTTTAATGCAAGCGATTAAGGACGTAAAAATGAATCGAGTTGAGTTGAGTCGAGTCGAGTCGAGTCGATTAGTTATTTGATTCTTATAAAAAAAAATAAAAAAATTAATGGAGCTCGAGTTGAAATTTATAACTTGTCGAACAAAAATATATGTTCACCTACGGTTCTTTATCCCCAAAATCGGATGCGAACGAACTTTTAACGATCAATTTAAAATTAAGTAGTTTAATTTAATTTCCACGACGGACGAGTCAACTATCACAACAAATAGTTCTGAATTTGTATCAGCACCTAATTGGAAACGGGCCATAAGAAAAATTATGTATGGGCCGTACCAGTGGCGGAGCCAGGAATTCGAGACAGGGTGGGCTTAACATTAACGGGGGTTCGGGGGCAGCGCCCCCGATTTTTTTTTTGATTCATTTACATAAAAATATAGCACAAAATAACTACAAATTTATAAACTTAAACTAATATAAGCTATACTAAATTACTTGGGTGGGTGGGCTTAACATTGACGGGGGTTCGGGGGCAGCGCCCCCAATTTTTTTTATATTCATTAACATAAAATAGCATAAAATAACCTCAAATTATAAACTTCAACTAATATAACATAAATTTTTTGATAGATAAGTTAAACTAAATTACTTGGGTGGGCTAAATTAAACTATTTGGGGGGCAAATTATATATAGATATAATATATAGCATAAATTTTTAAATAATGAGAGTGGGGCTGGAGCCCACCCTTGCCAAAGGGTGGCTCCGCCACTGGGCCGTACCATTTAGCATTGTCACATGTAAAATTATGTTTGGGCCCAATTCGTATACAAAAAGTTATGTTGACTTTGGTCTAGGGGTGGAAATTGGAGCGGAATTTTCAGTTTTCGTCAGTTCCGAATCGATTTTTTTGATTTTGGAATAGTTTTTTTCATTTCGTTATCCTTCGATTTTTTCGATTTGGAATTGGAATTTAAAAAAAAATATTTGGAATTTTCAATTTCCGAAATTAATTTCGAATTTTTTTAATTTTTCCGAAAAATACACGAATAATATTTATAGACACACACACACAAATTTTTACTTTATGTGCCATGTTGGAGAGCCAAAGTATTTTATTTGTTATTTCTCACATAGAAAAAGACCTAGCTTATTTTCTAGTTTTGAATTTTATCATTTATAAGGTTTAAAATTTTTATGATTTATGAAAGTGGGTGTTCTTATTTTTAAAAATTTATGAAAGTCTTAAAATTGTTTAAATATATTTAAATCATGCAATTTCCGAAATTTTTAAAATTTCCATAACTTTTGGAATTAGAATGAATTTCTAGATTCCGAAAATTTTGGAATTGAATTTGGAAAAAAATTTACACTCCTAAAAAAATATAATTTCGATCTGTTCTATTCGACTTTCATCCTTAATGCCAAAATTGCCAATAGTTTTTGTGGTTACTTCTATGGATGGTTGGCTAAAAAAACTATGTACATAATAAGATTTAATTTTAATAAAACTATCAACCAGCTGAGCCCGGTCCCAACCTTAATTTTAATAAAACTTTTTATTTATACTCAAATTCTTAATTTATTTTAATATAAATTTTCATGATTCTTTTTATTGCTTGATTATATTTTAAATAAAATGTCAAATTTATTTTTAATATAAAAGACTTAGTAAAAACTTATCACAAAAGCATAATAAATTATAAAAATATTGATGTGTGATTATGTTAAATAGTAATCTCATTAGGTTTAATTCAATAACATGAAAATTTAAAACGAATAAATTGAACCGCAAATCGCATGAGTTCTAAGCTAAACTGAATATTGATTCGCTCATTTTCTATCTAAAAGTAACTGTTTTTACGGAACAAACGTTTAACAAAAAATCTCAAACAAACTAGGTACGAGTTAAGTCGACCATTAATAACTAGTTCGAAAGCCGTAAGTTGTATGATCCCATTCCAGAAGTCAAATAACTATTTTCAACTTGACGTATAAAACACACATCGTAAATTGTAAAAATCACTAGAAATATAAATATACATGCGCATCTAGTGAAATATTTGAATATTTTTTCACATATCAATAAGTAGGACGATGGAGACATACAATGTTAATACTTTATGTAAGTAAATACAATGTAGAACTATATATTTCAATTATAAATTTTTAATTTCATAATTTAATAATTAAAAATAATGTAGCATACGTGTCGTTTGGATTTTTTAGTTATTCAATTAAATAAATGAATTAATTATTAAAGAAGGTGACGATTTGGTATTGGCGGTAGCCAAATAAATTGAAAAGCAAGGCGCCATTATTATTTCCCCCAAAAAATTTCAGTAACCTTCCAAAAAAGCTCAACACTCTCTCTCTATATTACAGTGGGGTGGTGGTCTAGGGTTTACAGACGGATTTCTCTGAAGAGACAAAAAAAAAATAAAAAAAAATGGTGGTCGCTGCGCAATTGAAATCGGCGGCTTCGGACGACGGTATATTCTCAATTCTCATTCTCCCTCTTTTTTTTTTTCGCCGTTCGCTTTTTCGATTGATTGATTGTGTGTGTGTTTTGCTCATGCAAATGCAAATCAATGGTGCATTGTTTGAATTTCGATTTATCTGGTTTCAATTTGTGCGCTGATGGTTGGATCTTCTTCGGTAGATCGTTTAAAAAAAAATAAAAAAATTCTCGGGTTTTATGTGTTTGGGATAAGTTGGCCGGAATTTTTTTCATCTGATTACCAGAGAGGGGATCACTCTGGGAAGTTGATTATTTTGAGATTTGGTGTGTTTATTGGATCGGATTGATTAAAATTGGTTGTGTAATTGAATCAGTGGAGTTCTAATTTGGGAGGCTGTCTTGCCCTTGTGTTGAGGCTAACAAAATCTTCGATTTTCAATTTTTTTGTTCTTCGTGTTTTTGAATTTTGTGTCGAGTGTAGAATGATTGTTTGTTTTGAAAATTTCCATCTTTAAATTTTAGAGTTTAATACGTTTTGCGGTTCCATGCATTACTATGAAATTGAAAGGTGTTTAGATCCAACAAAACAGTTCTTATGAAATGGGGGATTTTTTTTTTGCGATTCAATCAATGTTTTGTGTGTCGGTTTGGTAATGCATCGAGAATTTTTCGTGATGTGTAGAAAGCTAAGGGTAGCAAGTATATACTGTATTAATGTGATGGAAGGAGATGAATGTGTGTAATATTTGTTGAGCTGGACTATTTTTTAACTGGCATGAATTTGATCCTGTTCGTTATAAGCCGTTACATATTTTCAGCTGGAAGATTCCTTTTATGCGTACATTTTATCTGTGGGCCCCATTTATTTTAATGACGGAAATAAATATGGCGACTGGCTATGTTCTCGTCCATGACGGACACGTGGAGAACGATGCATACATGTTAACCTTTTTACTTAAATTGGAAGTTGAATATATTATGGATCGATGTTTGCTGACGTAAATTATTTATTTATGTGCTACACATTTGGTTATCAACAAATACAGTTTGCTGGTCTTACAAGCCTATCTTAGAAACTAAAATTGGATTAATGTGACGAGCATTTAATCATGGAACTTGTCGAATTATTTTGCTCTTTGGGTCAAGTTTTATACAATCGACGTGGTATGTTTGTTCATAGAAACTTCATCATATTTGAAATCTTAAATATTATATCATGCCTTCCTGTTTAGTTTTTCCTTTTATGCGGCATTGTTTCGCAGTGTTGTTGTGCTATACCCAAAGTTTGCCATTTAATAACCTCTTTTCTACTAAATCACTAATTTAATTTGTTAGTAATGAATGATAATAAGAATATCTCATTAGTTTGTCATTCATTCCATCTGTGTTTTTCACTCTTCTATGAGAT
>NW_012193438.1:273355-298889 GCF_000504015.1 Erythranthe guttata
TTGTATTGGCCTGAAAGAGGTGCCTTCTTTGTTCTTCCATATGCTTTTATGGGGCTTGCATCTGGATCATGTCAGGCATGTAAAGTAAGAGAAGTTGACGAGGAGAGAGAAAAGTTTAAGCTGGATGCTTCTTTATCCAGTTTTACGTACTGCGGAACTGAATATTCGATCGATGATTACGTCTATGTGAGTCCGAACTACTTTTCAGCAGAAAAGGGAGCTGAACTTTTCAAGGGTGGGAGAAATGTCGGCTTAAAAGCATATGCTATATGTCAGCTGCTTGAAATTTGTGATGTTAAGCATCCTAAAAACGCTGATGCGAGCTCTGTTCGAGTCAAAGTTAGAAGATTTTTCAGGCCAGATGATGTATCATTGGAGAAGGGCTACTCTTCCGATATTCGGGAGGTAAGTTGCTAGTTAGAACTAGCAATGTTGACTGATATTGCTCACATTTAAAATCTTGCAAGGACTGAATTTTTTTTATTTATGTTTTCTTAGATCTACTACAGTGAGGAAATGCACACTGTACCAGTTGATGTGATCGAAGGAAAATGTGAGATCAGAAAGAAGAAGGATCTTGGGCCACAAGATGTCCCTTTAATCTTTGATCACGTTTTCTTCTGCGAATATCAGTACGACCCGTCCAAAGGATCCATTAGACAGGTTACACTTCCTTCCATTTTTTTTGTTTCCCGGCATACATTCTATGCCCCCAATTTGCTGCTCTTCTTTTGTTGCTAATTTGTGCCATTTCTTATTTTCTGATTGATGTTTCAATTCTTCTTCGTGTGCAGTTGCCATCACAAATTAAAATTAAGTACTCCACTGGACAGCTTAGCACAGAGGTGAGTGACGATGTTACAGCCAGGAAAAAGAAGGGTAAATGCAAAGAAGGAGAGATGGATTCGGAATCTGCGAAACTCAAGGAAGCACCTACGCAGAACTGTTTGACTACATTAGACATATTTGCTGGCTGCGGTGGGTTGTCTGAGGGGCTAGAGCAATCAGGCAAGCCTTTCACTTGCTTGTGCTACATTAAATTAAGATTATATAATTTCTTGAAAGTGCAATCTGATTCTTGTTAAATTTTTCAGGTGCCTCTTCCACAAAATGGGCTATCGAGTACGAAGAGCCTGCTGGAGATGCATTCAGACTCAATCATCCTGGAGCTTTGGTGTTTGTAAACAATTGCAACGTCATCCTTAGGTAGATTGCTAACTGTAAATCAAAATTCCCTTGGTATTATCAACAGTAATAATCAAAAGTTAGAATAAAACCAGCGTATGATATAGCAACACTAAGAAAACATATAAATGCAGGGCGGTGATGGAGAAGTGTGGGGATGAAGAGGATTGCATTTCGACCCCCGAGGCTGATAAGTTGGTTTCAGAACTCGACAAGGAAGAACTTGCTAACCTTCCAGTGCCAGGACAAGTTGATTTCATTAATGGAGGGCCCCCTTGTCAGGTTGGTAAAAAAAAAAAGGAACATAACATTGTCTCGTCAGATTATTCGAACGTCGTTCGTTAAAAATAATCGCAAAATTTTTGTTTTGTAGGGATTTTCTGGAATGAACAGATTCAATCAGAGCACATGGAGCAAAGTTCAGTGTGAGATGATCTTGGCATTTTTATCCTTCGCCGACTACTACCGTCCAAAGTTTTTCCTTCTCGAGAATGTGAGGAACTTCGTGTCGTTCAATCAAGGCCAGACTTTTCGCTTGACTGTAGCTTCACTTCTCGAGATGGGTTATCAGGTACATGCGTTGCATTATTGTTTGAGAATGAAGTACTTGATCTGCAATTTCGGCATCCCCTGATCAATTTTTTTTTCTTATATTTAAATGTTTATTTTATGCATTAGGTGAGATTTGGTATACTAGAAGCTGGTGCATACGGGGTTCCTCAGTCGAGGAAGAGAGCTTTCATTTGGGCAGCCTCACCCGAAGAGCAGCTCCCAGAGTGGCCTGAGCCAATGCACGTTTTTTCAGCACCAGAATTGAAAATCTCAATGTCCAAAAACTTTCACTACTCTGCCGTTAGAAGTACTGCAAAAGGAGCTCCGTTTCGCCCTCTTACAGTCAGAGATACTATCGGAGATCTTCCTCCCGTGGGCAACGGTGCATCTAACAAAAGCTTACAGGTATTAAAAAAAATAACTGCTTAAAACTCGTTACGTATTTTTTTTCATGTTTATTTTATTAATGTTTGTTCGTCAATGCAGTACCAAGGTGAACCTATATCGTGGTACCAGAAGACAATCCGAGGTAACATGGATGTACTAATCGATCATATATCCAAGGAAATGAACGAGCTGAATCTAATCAGGTGTCAGAGAATTCCTAAGCGCCCTGGTTGTGACTGGCGTGATCTTCCAGATGAGAAGGTGCGTATTTTTCACAACCAAATGGTCGTATATTTATTTGTTAAAAAAATGATTGTTGTATTTTGTAGCTAATTTTGAGTTTCTATAATTTATACAGGTTAAATTGTCTAACGGTCAAGTGGTCGATTTAATACCGTGGTGCTTGCCGAATACTGCCAAGAGGCACAATCAGTGGAAGGGGCTGTTTGGAAGGTTGGATTGGGAGGGAAATTTCCCGACTTCCATAACCGACCCACAGCCGATGGGTAAAGTGGGAATGTGCTTTCATCCTGAGCAAGATAGGATCGTCACTGTTCGTGAATGTGCGCGTTCACAAGTAAGTCGACTTCCCCTGTTTTTTCGTTTTTTTTTTGCAAACGCTTATACCTATAAATCAAGAAGATCTAAGACAAATTCAAATAATTTATGCAGGGTTTTCGAGATAGCTATAAATTCTCTGGTAGTGTGCTGCACAGGCACAGACAGATTGGAAATGCTGTTCCTCCTCCTCTAGCGTATGCACTCGGGCATAAGCTAAAGGAAGCAGTCCAGAGTAAAAAGTCTCGGTAATGCCTGTCTGTATATGCGGCTCTTTTTTGTCGGATATTAAAAATTGGAGAAATATAGATTAACTCAACTTTTATTGTTGTAGATTGTCTGTGGAGTTTCATAGTGCATAATAATGAGATATTTATGGGAACTTGTTGTGATTTTCGAGAGTTTTTATAGAGAACTTCAAACGAGATTTCGTACTCATTTTCTTAAATTATATGATATATATGAATTCTGGATTCTGGATTCTTACTTCAGTACAATTTGTTATCCAATTTTGAATACCATCTTTTTGCTTGAATTGTTCTACCTTTGAATACCATGTTTTTATGTGTTGAAATCGGAAGTTTTTGAATTCCGTCAATTCCGAAAAAAAATATGCAGATTTTTCTAGAACAATTTTTTGTTACAAATTTGTAAAACTTGGATTTGTTTCGATATTTTTTTTATAGGAGTTCCAACTTTTTATGTGATTTTAATTTTTGAAAATAATCCAAATATTTTTTATTCTTATGGAATTGCATTTATAATATCAATATTATTTTGGATTTACTTTATAGGTTTTGATAAAGTGATGGAATTTCTAAATTACGGTGATTATGAATTGAAATATTTTCAATTTTGAAACAAGTGTTTCTTGAATCCAAAATATTCAAAAGTTTTTCATTTCGGTTATTTTTTCAAAAACTATTCGGAACGAAATTTGGAACGAAATTTGATCCTGTCTTTGTGGGGACGAATACATACTAAAGCTGTTCGGAAATTAAACGTTAGGGTTCTCAATAGGGGTGGAGATTCCAATTCCGGTCCGAAAATTTCAATCCGGAATAGTTTTCTTGATTTTGATCTCTGAAAAATTCCAATTTTGGAATAGTTTTCCTGATTTTGATTTCCGAAATTTCATTTATGAGTTTATCGAAAACAATTAGACCGGAATCGGAATTCAATATTGAATCTCTGAAATATCCGAAAGTAATTCCAAACTTTTCCAAAAAAATATATATTTAAGAATTATTTAAAAAATTTCCACAATAATTTTTTGGGACTGAATTTGTTCCGCCGACTCTGATCTGAATAATTCTGATTTTAACTTGGATTTTTCAATCCAATCATAAACAAATACAGAGTTTTGGAAATTCTGATTTCCGAACCGATTTTCATTTCCGATAAAACTAAGAAAATTCGGAATGTTTTCAAAAGGTTTGAAATATTTCTAATTTGAATTTTTTCAATTTTGAAATGGCTATGTTTGGTAAGCTTTTGGGCTTCCATTTCCATTTTATTCTGGAGAAAAATGTTTTGGGAGAAGAATTTGAAAATAAAATAAAATTTGTTTGTGTTTTGAGAGGAAACAATTTGTACTGTAGCAAGTCAAATCATGTCTAAAAGATGTTGGAAAAAAGTATTTTGAAAGAAGAATTTGAATGATAAAGTGATTTTAGTTTGTAATTTAGTGAAGATAATTTTCACTGTAGCTGTCAAATCATGTTTGTTGGAGAGAGAAAAATTTGAATTCTTTTTGGCGAAAGTTTTTGAAAATATTTCAGAAAGATAATTTTATTTTGGGGAAAGAATGAAAAGAATTCGAGAAGCTTACCAAACATAGCCAATGTTTTTCATTATTATTTCCAAAACATTGTTTACCAACTTTTTTCAAACACATACTTAGAACGAAGTTGGAATTAATTTAAAAAAAAATATTAATTTCAATCCGATGTAACCCATTTCCAACCCTAAAGTTATTGAAAGAACTCAAAGAGGTAAGTAAACTAGTAGAATTACTACCAACAAAAAACATTTAATCTTTAAAAAAAAAAAAAAAAATCAAAATCATTTCACTCAAACAAAAACTTCACCAACAAAGTGTACACTTCTCTCAGCCCTTGAATACTTAGATTCAAAATATGCTCTATTCTCAACCATTTAACCTGGCAATGAAAAAGGATAATAAAATAAATCTTGGAATATACATGCACAATTCACAAAACTCATGCAACAAATTCTGAAAAATAAATTTACACACAAGTTCACTTTCAGCCAGTGGCGGAGCCAGAATTTCATACTCACGAGAGCACATAATATTATCATCTAGAAGGGCCCGGAACAACAATACTACACTACTCGAAAAATAATAAATATTTATATATTTGGGGGCCATGGCTCCCCATAGCCCCCCTACTTGGGTTCTAACCTTGAAGGAGAGAAACTCCCACTATATGCAAAGAGACTCTCTTTAATGTAAGGATGTTCGTGATCTTTTCCTTTCCCTTCGTAACTGTTCGAAGTCGATGCCGACTCGGAATGTGGATTGAGACCGGCCGATTCCATGATGTTTTCGATCTCCTTCGCCACCTCATTCATCGTGGGCCTGCTATCGCCCGATTCTTGGACACACCTCAACGCCATGTCGGTGAACTTTTCGACGCTGCCTGGTGCTGAGTTGGCTGCTACTATTGGGTCGAGGATGTCGTGGAGGTTGTAGAGAACCTTGGTTCTGTCCATTGCTTCTTTGACTTCTCGAACGATGTACTTACTGTTAACTATTGGACTTCTTGCGGTTAGAATTTCGAATAGAAGAACTCCGAAGCTGTATACGTCGCTCTTTTCTGTCAATTGGTTTGTCATGTAGTACTCGGGATCCAAATATCCCTGATTTTGATTTAAAAAAAATGCATCATAAATTTTTTGATACTCATACGGAGAAAATTGAATAACATGGATCGAATTCAGACGGATCGGATCCGAATTTGAACTTTCAAAAAATTTGCTTTTTTTATCGGATGTGAAAAACTAATTTCAATTATGTTTTGAAAAGTTTCGGAAAAATCTTGAATCGGAATGAAAAAACTTGTTCTAAAATCAAAATGTTTGGGTTCGGAATCGGCAGAATTCGGAGTTTTCATTTTTTAGTGACCTATAGTTTACAATACATAATAATATTAGTAATTACAAGTATAATTTTTGGAAAAAAATCGGGTCGGAAATCAGAATCTAATACTATACAAATTATGTTTCAAAAAGAAATCGATAACATCGAAAATAAGAATTTTTGGAATTCGGAATGAAAAATATTGTTTCAAAATCGATAATTTCGGATCAGAATAGGCGGAAATCGGAAATGAATTAGAGAAAAAAACTGTTTGTTTTTAGATGAATTAGAGAGAAATGTCCTAACCATTGTGCCTTTAACTTGAGTGGTAACGTAGCCCTTTTCGGGTTCTCCCATTGGCTTAGAAAGACCGAAATCTGCTACTTTTGCATTCAACCGTTCGTCCAGCAAAATATTGTTCGATTTAATATCTCTGTGAATTATCGAAGGATTGGCTAAGTCATGCAGATATTGCACCCCTCTCGCTGCACCGAGCGCTATTCGAAGCCGTCTCATCCAATCTAACCTTATTCCACTCATCCCTTAAAAAATAAACACATATTGTTAGAATTTATTTCGTGCATATTAAATTATTTGTGTCAGATTCAGTTTTTTTTGTTATTGTTGCGTGAAGTGTTGAAACAGTTCGTGAAACAGTTTGTAAAAACAGAAATAAACGAGACACAAATTGAATGTGGTTCGGATACAATTAAAAACATAAATAAACGAGACACAAATTGAATGTGGTTCGGATACAATTGTACTGGTTCGGATACAATTAAAAACAGAAATAAACGAGACACAAATTGAATGTGGTTCAGATACAATTGTACCCTACATCCACGAGGATCTGCAAAAACGAATATTCACTATTTTAGTTTTACAAGCACAATATTAGGACTTAAACAATAAATTAAAGACTCCCTCTTTATCTTGACGCCGTTCTTGTGCAATACTCAAAACTAGTAATTCCGATTATGCCAGCCTCCTCTCCGCTCGGTTGAACTCCCTTCAGTCGGGGGATCGATCTCCTCCCGAGATCTGTTTAAAATCCTCTCCCGAAGAACCGATCTTCTTTTTGTATAGAAGAAGCAAACTTGTGAATAATCTTTTTGTATAGAAGAAGCAAACTTGTGAATAATCCACAATCCTTGTGAATAATCCACAATCCTTGAACGTATCTTCTCCACAAAGCCTTGAAACCGATATATTTTCTATGAAGTAGCAATAAAAACGAGAGCAAAAGATATTTTAGAAAAAAAGTTTCTCACGTAGCAATAAAAACAAGATATTTTATATTCTCTATGAAAAAAATGTTTCTCTTGATAAAAAAATGAGCAGCAAAAATAAGAACAGAAAAATATAATGAAAAATATAATTTTTCTCTCCAACAAAAGGTCTACAGTATGAGGGCGTACAGTATGAGGCGCCGTGCTGCTCTATTTATACTTCTACAGGTGATAAGAATCCTACTAGGAAATAGAGTCCATTAGGGTTAGAAAACTCTTAATCACGTAGGAAATAATATTTTCAATATAAGGAAACTCTTTAGAAGAATAATTTCTATTATAAATCAATTAATGACAAATTAAAAGAATTAGAAGCTACAAGGACTCTTTCCTTTTTTAGCTCACGGTATATGCAAACTTGTGGCACAAGTTTTATTTAATTCTCGTATAATGAAACTACACAATAGTAGCAAAAAAGTTACCGTTCCGTAAAATTTTTTTTTTTGGAAATTATATACGAGACAAATATCGAATTATAGAACAAAAGTACAAAACCGAAGACACTAATACAGATCATAAAACTGACTTTGAATCTGCCAAGAAATACTAATCCAAGATACAAGAAAATGCGGATATTCGTTTTTTTTTCTAACAAATTGCTAATTTTCGCAGAGTTCTAACGAAGCACCGATTTTTAATATACAAGGAACTGAAAATATAAATAATAATGATAATAATTATAATAATCAAGAAAGACATGCTTATGTGCATAGCAACTCAGAGTAATTAGCTAAAGAGTGAAAATTAATAATTAAATCAAGAATGATATAAAGTGCTCGCCGTTTTTGAGGAAAATCAATCGTTAGGATACTCGAACAATTCGAGGTGCTCGTGCAAAGGTAATTGTTCGTCGGACAAGATGACTTGGAGAACTTGTGATCCAAATTTATATGTGAAACGGTAATCTCCGAAGAATTTATTAATATCCTTCGTACTATTTTGATTTAAGCAATTCAATAAACTTTAATCTCCTTGCAATTTTGATTTCGTAAGAGATGCATGATATATCTATTTAATGGCATGAAATATATGAATAAACTTTATGTTCAAGTCATTACTTCATATATACCGTGGATAGTTTGAATACATGATCTGATTGGTAATCTTTATTCTATAATGTGATTAAAATGTCTTGTTATTTGATATAATAATTGTTCTAAGCATGTGAAATGCTATCTTATTATTCGACAAAAATATTGCATGTTCAAGTATAAAATATTGTCATGAATTTTGCCGTCTCAACCATGCTATATGATTCTATGTGTTTTGGCTATATGTGATGATTCGATGTTTGAGATTCAAAGTGATGAAATCTGGTATATATTCTTTTGTCTCATGCTCTTAACGTATTATCACTTATGCCTAATGTAATTGTATGAATTCCACATTATAGATATGATTAGGTAATTGGTAATTAACTATCTCAGTCATTTCAAGTTGGTTCATGGAATTTGTATGAGTTATAATACATGATAATTATGATTTATATCATGACAAGTTATACGGTTTTGGTTATCTTTTATACCAATATTAGAGCATGCTATATGTCTTTAATGTTTGGCAAGTATTCATTGTCTTAATTGAATGAAAACTTTGGTCTATCTCTAATGGAGAATTCTATTCAATTGATCCATTATTTATATGCCATATGTAATTTTGTGATACAAAAATGGTAAGCAATATTTCGTTTGACGTTATGGTTTATCGTATGAAATCCATGAATGTGTATGAACATGTGGTGTATGAATTATTAGACCGGAAGTTCTAATATGTGCAAAATATACATGAAATTGTCTATGGATGTTACATTCCCATAAAACAATAATACTCCTTATTCTATTTGATTTGAGATGAAACACGTGAGCAAACTCAAGTTTACCCAACTTAATGTATTTGGCGAATGGATGTTAAGATCCATACGCTTAGTGAGCAATTGAGAATGATTGTTTTCGAGAATAATTTATTAGGTAAAGCCTAAAAGGCTAAGACTATGTTTCTAATTACGAGATAATTAGATGAAGTCCTTCGTCTGGACTATTCATCGAACGAGGGTCCTCATAAAGAATGGGATACTATGACTAGTCGTTTTTATATATATATATATATATATATATATATATATATATATATATATATATATATATATATATATATATATATATATATATATATATATATATATATATATATATATATATATATATATATATATATATATATATATATATATATATATGGTGGATCTGAGCATTGGTCGCGCACCTGTAGGGCGAGGAACTTTGGGGCTGGAGATGCAAATAATAACGCACCAACATAGACTGAGTTGGTAGAGACAAATGTTTTCAATGTATAGCTCGTCGCTCAACTTCCATACTTGGGCACATCTGACCAAATAACCCATGTCGGGATGATTGAACTGTTGATTTCATGCATTTTGTTTATTTTATTACTCGAGTTTATTAGTTTATTGAATTTCAATCATCTGACTTCATATGCTCCTGTTATGAACCATATTCGTATTTTAATTATGTTTAGTTTATGCTCCGGATCATATACTTGTGTCACTATATGTTCTAAGTTAATTATTATGTTATTCAGTGGTGTTTGCTTGATGAATAAATTTAGTACCTGAAGTACTGAATATATGTGATTAAGTTTATATAACTCTCTAGACATGACATGTGGGGGTAAATGTCTGGTAGATAGTGCGACAACACATACTATCTTGAGAGATAAGTCGTACTTTATTAATTTCATGTCTATTTGTAGTAAGCTATCTTCGGTAACTAAATGAGGCACATATAGTTTTGATAGATGGTTATGGTAATGTCCACATTATGTATCTCATGGCACAGTTGTGCGCATTGAAGTAACTCATTTTTTCTCCACTTTCCAGTAGAACGTTGTGAAACTTTAAAGATATTTGTGCTAATGGTTATTATGCTGAAACCACTGAAGACAAGAAATTGAATATATGTGCATAATCTCTAACGTGTACGGCCAAAAGCGTACATTGGGAAAATTATAGGAATTTTCTACACGGTTATGTAGAACCACAATTTGAGTGCCAGAAGCATAAGTTGTCGATTGCTCGAAATCAAGTAATTTGATTATATGTCAGCATACGCACATACATGTAATGATTCAATTCCTTTCTTGGAGGTAATCCAAGAAGATATATGTGAAATATGTATCACCATATATAACTTAAATATAGAACCTTATACAGGCGATCTCTTACCCGCTCAAATTACGGACTGTTACTTTGATGAGACTATCTTCCCGCCATTAGGGGAGGAAATAACGTCCACACTAACGTTCCTGAAGAACGGCGTGAAGTCGTGTGGGACGACCCCACCGTGTCTCATCAAGATCTCCTACATCAGAGAATTGATGTATAGATTATTAGATCATCCACACAAACGTTCATGTAGAACGATTTGAGGTCGCGTGGGATGACTATATAGATCTGCAAGTAACGTCCACACTGGCATTCCCGAATAACGTTTAAAGTCGTGTGGGGCCAATAATAAATCGGTAAAGAAAGTCCACACTAATGTTCCAGAAGAACGACGTGAAGTTGTGTGTGACGAGTAATGCCAGACTCATTCTCAGGTTTGAAAAAGTGACGAGATCTCAAATAAGCCAGCAATGACAGATGTCTTAGAAGGATAAAATATGGGTAGACCATCAATCCATGCTAACCAATCTTGCCTCCCTGCCTAGAAGAGGGGGAGAGCAATGGGATCAAAGGATTCTCATCTCCATAAGAGAATAATGCCCAACAAGCGAATCCGGTTAGCACAAGTACCAATGGGATCCCACCTGATCCATCTCATAAAATAATTCTAGAATATCGATTCGTCTGGGAGATGATGTCGGGGGACGCCTCGACATCAATATCCATTCCCGAGAAAAGGAAAATCTCGGTTAGTTATTCATGCATGAATGAGATGTTGTATCAGGCTGAAATGATCATCGATGACAAATTTCCTTACACAGTAGCTACTTAACTTTTTATGAGTGATGATATATAACCTCTATCAAATAAGTGCAAACAAAAAGATGATGGACCGAAATGAGAAAAAAACAATACGAGCTGAATTTGATTCCTTGATAAAATGAAGAGTGTAGAGACCAGTAGTTCCTACAATTCCTTGAATTTCACCCATGAAATATAAGTGAATACTCATAAAGGAATTAAATGAGATTGGGAACCAGAAGATTCATCTCATAGCTTAAACGAGATTGGGAGCCAGGAGACTCATCTCATAGCTCAATCAACGAAATGAGACTGGGAACCAGATGATTCATCTCATAGCTCAAATGAGATTGGGAACCAGAAGATTCATCTCATAGCTTAAACGAGATTGGAAGCTAGGAGACCCATCTCATAGCTCAATCAATGAAATGAGACTGGAAGCTAGAAGATTCATCTCATAGCTCAAATGAGATTGGGAACCAGAAGATTCATCTCATAGCTTAAACGAGATTAGAAGCCAGAAGACTCATCTCATAACTCAATGAATGAAATGAGATTGGAAAACAGAAGATTCATCTCATAGCTTAAACGAGATTGGGAGCCAGGAGACTCATCTCATAGCTCAAGGAATGATATGAGATTGGAAACCAGAAGATTCATCTCATAGCTTAAACGAGATTGAGAGCCAAGAGAATCATCTCATAGCTCAATCAATGAAATGAGATTGGTAACCAGAAGGTTCATCTTATAGCTCAAATGAGATTGGGAACCAAAAGATTTTTCTCATAGCTTAAACGAGATTGGGAGCCAGAAGACTCATCTCATAACTCGAACGAGATTTGGAGCCAGAAAACCCATCTCATAGTACAATGATTTATGGCCAAATGAGACTGGGAGCTCGAAGACTCGTCTCATAATTCAAGGATTTCCTCAGCAACCTGAGATTGATTTTAAACAGGTATACTCTTTCATGGTGAATGTTATTAAATTCGTGGTCACAAAGTATCTTACGGGGATCTAGATACAAATATTTATATGAAAGTCCCTGAAGGACTATGTTTTCACGAAACAATTAGTTCCAGACCACGGAACATAAACTCAGTTTGGCTGAGACGTTCACTTAAACTGAGGCTTGAAATATTCCGGAAGAATATGATAATATCCTAAGTGAGTAATTGCTCCAGAAGATAATATATGAACAATAATTGGTTTTGATTGTTCCCATTACTACAATTTATGTTAAGGACGTGAACTTGATTTGGACTCCTGAAGAAATCAAGTAAGAGAAACTCAGTTGTTGAAAATTTGAGTTCAAGATCAAAGATATGAGACTAATTTGTTGTCTCTACCAACTTAAAATTTATCATGTCAATTATATTTTTGTCCATCAATAGAATTACATCGAGAAGATGCTATGGATAAAGAGAAATGATCGAGTAACACCCGTGGGAGTTTGAAAGTGGAATAGGTCCAATGATTCATTCCGTCCCATGGAGAAGGAAGAGAAAGTGTTAGCACCAGAAGTGCCATACGTAAATGTAATATATGCATTATTATGCTTAACTCCATGTACTCGATATGATTTAGCGTTTTCGGTAAATTTATTAGATAGACTTATCTCACCTTACCGACACGCCCTGGTTTATATTGGCATTGACTAGAAGTCATATCCATACAAAGCTCGTTCCCAGTCCATGGTTTAGTATTGGGAAAATAGCTATGTCTTGGGGTTCTATGAAATATACCTTAGTTGTCACTAGATCAAATCATGCATGATGTTTGCTTCACGAGATAGTGAGTGAATGCACATGGACTGAAGCCATGATTAGGCATGTTCGAGAAACCTTGGAATTGACTAACACAGAAGATCCTACAGGATTGTATTTTACTGTAATACTACAGTATGCATTGAGCAAATGAAGATGGACTTCATTAAAGTGACAACTCCATGTACATAGCTTTGAAGTTTTCTTTAATCAGCAACAACAATAGCCTAAGCAAATAATGATCCCGCATATCAAAATTTTAGATAACTGCTCCAACTTTAAGAATAAGTTGTGCCTAAAGTCAAATTTTGAAAACATGATAAAGCTATTGACTTGAGTAGATTATCCGAGCTCACTCCATTGTACGTATCAGGCGGAGTTAACTTGAGGGGGAGTACCGTGTAGCTACTCAGTATCTAGAAGATACCCGGGTGCCTTGTTGTACTCTTTTTTTCCTTTGTGCGATTCTTTCATGTATTTGTAATTTTCTTTTTGGCCTTTCGTCTTTTTCTTTTTTTTCTTGAATAAAACCTATTCTTCCTGTCTAATTGAAAGAATTTATTACCAAATGTTTTTACTTATGTACACGTGTCCGTCGAATCCCACCATCTCATTTTGTTTATAAAAGGGTTCAGGTCATCCATATTTTCTCACACCATATCAACAGAAACAAATTATCACTTTTTTCTGCTTTAAAAAAAATAAAAGAAAACAAACACAAAAATAATTACAGTTGTTAGCGCACTGTAGCAATGTCAGCTCTTCCGGCAGTAATAACCAGACTCTCCCTTCTGCCACGCAACATTCTATCTCGGGCCACCTGGCAGTATTCCCTGTCTTCTTCCACTGATCTTCGTCGTCGTTTCCCAACTTCGAGTGCTCTCATGACTCCCGACAACAAAGAAGACGTCGTTCCACAGGAGATGCTTCAATTTGGTTCCGACGAACTCCGCCGACAAGGTTCCGACGTGCTAGTGGAGGCGCTGAAGCGCGAGGGGGTGAGAACCGTGTTCGCATACCCAGGAGCCTCATCAATGGAGATACACCAATCAATCTCGCGGTCGGGTCTGATCACCAACGTGCTACCGCATCACGAGTAGGGCTGCATCTTTGCTGCCGAGGGCTATGCGCGCGTTTCGGGCTCCCTCGGTGTGTGCATTTCCAGCTCCGGCCCCGGAGCGACAAACTTTATGTCTAGCATGGCGGACGCTCTCTCGGACAGCATCCCGCTAGTGATGATAACCGGACAAGTCCCCAGATGCGTCATGGGGACTGGCGCTTTCTAGGAGACACCCGTCGTCGGCATCACTAAATTTAGACACGGCCACGGGCCGGTTTTGGGCCCGGAACCGGCCCGTTGACGGCCCAAACCGGCCCGTTGACCAAGTGAACCGGCCCGTCCACCCCGGGACGGGCCCGGATCTTAGAAATGGTGAACCGTGAACCGCCGGGCCGGCTCGGCGGTTCACCCGGATTTTTAAAAAAAAAAAAAAAATCAAAAAAATTCAAAAAAAAGCAAATAACGGCTAGTGAACCGGCCCGGGTGAACCGGCCGTTATTTACTTTTTTTTGAATTTTTTCCCCCCCAATTTTTCCTATAAATTCGAAATCTTCAAAATTTTGAATTTAAAATTGAGTTCAAGTCTTTTCATTTATTTCCTTTTTCTTTTTCTATTTAAAAGTACTTCTTTTAATTTACTTATTCATAAAATATTTCAAAAAAAAAAAAAAAAAACCAAAAATTCAAAATTTCCGGCCCGACCCGGAACCGGCCCGAACCGGCCGGCCGACCCGGCCCGCTGAACCGCCCATACTACGGGCCGGTTCCAGTTCTCGGAAAATGTGAACCGTGAACCGGTTTGAACCGGCGCGGAACCGGCCCGTGGCCGTGTCTAACTAAATTGATCACTAAGAGGAATTACCTTATTCAGGATGTAGCAGCATCCCGCACATTGTTAAGGAAGCCTTCTTTGTGGCGAAGTCAGGAAGACTCGGACCTATTCTTATCGATGTTCCGAAAGACATACAAAAGAAGATGGTCGTTCCAGACTGGAATCAACCCATGCAGCTAGGTGGCTACATATCCACCTTGCCTGGACCTCCGAATGAGACCAGGTTGAAAGAGATTATTGCACTCATATCCTTGTCCACAAAACCAGTTCTCTATGTTGGCGGTGGTTGCCTAAATTCTAGTGCGGAACTGAGACGTTTTGTCGATTTGACTGGAATTTCTGTGACGACCACTTTGATGGGACTTGGCTGCTACCCAGGCTCTGATGTCGACGAATTGGCGTTGAAGATGCTTGGCATGCACGGGACGATGTACGCCAACTACGCCGTTGACATGAGTGATTTGCTTCTTGCATTTGGTGTTTGATTTGATGACCGTGTGACCGGCAAGCTGGAGACATTTGCCACCCGAGAGAAAATTGTCCACATAGACATCGGTTCGTCAGAGATAGGCAAAAATAAGAAACCACATGTCTCCATCTGTGCCAACATAAAGTTGGCTCTCCAAGGATTTAACAAAATACTGAATGCTGAGAAACAAGCAAAAATACATGGTAACAAATTTTCGATGTGGACGGAAGAGCTTCGAGAACAAAAACAAAGATATCCGTTGAGTTAAAAAATTCCTAATGAAGCCGACATCCCACCTCAATACGCAATTGAGGTGCTTGAGGAGCTCACTAATGGAGACGCAATCATTACCACCGGCGTTGGGCAACACCAAATGTGGGCGGCACAATTCTACAAGTACAACATGCCCCGCCAGTGGTTGACATCCGGCGGTTTCGGCGCTATGGGATTTGGGCTTCCAGCAGCTATCAGAGCTGCCCTTGCGAGACCCAATGCCCGGTACGTTGTGGACATAGATGGCGATGGCAGTTTCCTAATGAATATTCAAGAATTGGCCACGTTACGGGTGCAGAACCTTCCCTTCAAGATTATGTTGTTGAACAACCAACACTTGGGAATGGTTGTCCAACTCAAGGACCGGTTTAACAAATCAAATAGGGCCGATACATTTATCGGAAATCCAACAAATAAATTGAAGATTTTCCCGGACATGACTAAATTTGCTGAGTCGTGTGGTTTTCCTGCTGCACGGGTGAAAGACAAAGAGAATGTCCGGGGTGCAATTAAGAAAATGTTGGATACTCCTGGTCCATATTTATTGGATATTATGGTTCCACATGAAGAGCATGTGCTGCCCATGATCCCAAGCTATGGAGCCTTTGAAGATGCGATCAACGAGTAATCCCATACCACCTGAGTTAGTCTTCTGTTTGGCATAGCATAATAATCGTTGTTGTTGTTGTTGTTTGTTTGTTTTTCTTTTTTAGTTTGTATGGTCGGAAAATCGTATTGTTTTATTTTTTGGTTTGTTTGGTCAGAAAATCGTATTGTTGTTTTTCTTTATGGTCAACATTGTCGTGTTTGTGTGATTTCACTGTAATTCACATTTTAACTATTATTAGGTTTGTCAAAATTAATTATGTAGATTTGGGTTTAAACTTTAAACTAATGACGAACGGACTATTATTAGGTTTGTCAAAATTAATTATGTAGATTTGGGTTTAAACAGTAAACTAATGCCTGTTTGTATATGCGGCTTTTTTTTGTCGGAGATTAAGGTTCTCATTGATTTGCAGAAAACTGTATGTAAAAAGATGAAAAGTCAAAGTAATTCATTTTTCCTGTTTGGTTACAAAGAAAATACAAAGAAAGATACTGAGTAAAGTAATTTGGGGAAAAAAGTGAAAAAATTTATAAGCTAAAACAAGGAAAAAGCCCTTCCCTCAAAAAAGGTGAGGAAAATGTGAAGGAAAAAATGATCGGGCGTTTCTTTTCTACTGCTCTTCTTATTTTTTTTGTGTTATGGCTTCCAAACTATATTTATTAAATTCTCCGCCGCTACCTCCCCGTTGGCCGCACCACCACCACCACCACCTTTTTCGCCACCTCCACCAGACCCTTAACATCATCAATTGTTGCCACCAGCAACCTCTCCGACACCGCCTCCACCACCACCAGACCCTCAAGGCCTCAACACCATCAACCACCGCCTCAAGCCCGTTCCTGGGAATTTGGGGTCCCTAGGCGAGGTTTAAAGAACAACTGAAAACAGGGCCCCCTATTTGATGAATCTTTTTTTTAATGGGTGTTCGAAATTGGATGTAATAAAAAAATATAAATATTTTTTTTTCTAAAAATGAAGAAAATAAACATTATGGGGGTTCGGGGGCAGTGCCCCCGAATATTTTTTGAAATGTATGAATATAAAGTAATTAAAAATATGGGCAAAAATTCAAAATTAACAAATACGATTTGCTGGTTCACTTCCTCCCGTGACGTATAATTTTTATAGCAATAGATTTCAAAAATATTTATAAACTTGAATACACTAATAAATATTGATTCTTATTTTAGAATAAAAATAAGTAATTAAGACATTATAAACTAAAATTTAGGGGGCCCGAGGTTAAGAAAATTTCAAAAATATCTATTGATCATTTAGTTTAAATTTATTTTAGAACCGATGTTCCAAAATATTATAATAATAAATTTTTAAAAATAATTACTAATATATATAGTGTATATAAAATAATTTAGGGGCCCCAAATTTTCGAAAAAAATCGGGGGCTCTAGGCGACTGCCTACTTCGCCTCCCCTCAGAACCGGCCGTGCACCGCCTGCAACCTCTCCGTCCCACCCACCACCATCACTATCGTCGACTCTAGGCCGTCAAAATAATTTCTCGCTCCGCCCACAATTATCGCTGCGCCGCCGCCGTCAACTCTTTCTTGTCATCCGCCCAGATGATTTCTCCACTTCCACCTATAAATTGCCCATCGTGTGTGTGTGAAGTGGGAAATTGAGATTCATTTATTTTAATTTTATATTTTCTTATTTTTTTTCTTTAAAATTATTATTATTATTATTATTTATTATTGTGGTCTTAAATTTAATTTATTTTTATTGTTAGGTGGGTGGTGGGGGTGAGGGGGTCGGAGTGGCGGTTAGTTTGGGGCTAGGGAGTAATTTAAGATAATTTTGAAATTTAATTTAGTTTTAATATCATTTTACTTGGTATTTTTCTCTATTATTTTTCTTTTTTTTTTTTTTTTTTGAGTAAATTCGAGTCTGTTACAAGGGGAAGTAGGGGAGGGGGGGACTCGAACCCTAGACCGTTACCCTATTGGTAAAGGCTAGGTACCAACTCTCCTAATGAGGGTTGGTTATTATTTTTCTTTAAGAACCAAACAAAACTAAGGAAAATGGTTTTCCTCAAAATTATTTTCACCATTTTTTTTAAGAACCAAACACAATTGAGATTTCAAAAGTCCTTGATTTCCTTTTCCTTTGCATCTTCATTTTCCTTAATTTTGAAATCTATGAACGAATCAAAGCCTAAAAACATGTTTTTATGTGTTGAAATCGGAAGTTTTTGAATTCCGTCAATTTCGAAAAAAAATAGGCAGATTTTTCTAGAACAATTTGCAAAACTCTGTTTTTTTGATATTTTTTATAGGAGTTGGAATTATATTAGGAGATTCCAACTTTTGATGTGATTTTAATTTTTGAAAATAATCCAAATATTTTTTATTCTTCTAATGGAGTTGCATTAATAATATCAATATTATTTTGGATTTATATTATAGGTTGATAAATAGATGGAATTTCTAAATTACGCTGATTATGAATTGAAATATTTTCGATTTTGAAACAAGTGTTTCATTACTAATTCAAAAGTTTTCATTTCTTTTTTTTTTTTTTCAAAAACTATCCGGAATGAAATTTGATCTTGTCTTCGTGGGGACAAATACGTACTAAAGCTATCCGGAAATTAAGCGTAAGGGTTCTAATTAGGAATGGAAATTCCAATTCTGATCCAAAAAATTCCAATTTTGGAATAGTTTTCTTGATTTAGATCTCCAAAAAATTCCAATTTTGGAATACTTTTCCTGATTTTGGTGTTTGAAATTTCATTTCCGAGTTTATCGAAAACAATTAGATCGGGGTCGGAATTTGATATATAATCTCCAAAATATTCGAATTCCTATCCGAAAGTAGTTCCGAACTTTTTCAAAAAATTATATGTTTAAGAATTATTTAGGGGTGGAACTCGGAAAGAAATTTTCAATTTCCGCCGATTCTGAATTGGATAATACTGATTTTGGAACTTGGGTTTTTCAATCCAATTAGCGGCGGATATATAAGCCTACTTTTTTATTAGTTTAAACCCATATAAATAGGTTTATTAGTTCAAGCCCGTAAATTAGTCTAATTTTATTACATCAAGACCAAAGAGGACAAATATACCTTTATCCACAATTAATACAAAAATACAAATAAATCCTATTTTTAATTTGTTCAAGACCAAAAAATAAAAAATAAAAAAAAGAAAAGAAAACCACCCACCGCATGACTGACGCAACCAAACCGTCGCGACGCCGACCAGCGAGACTTCCACCGCGCCGACGATGACCAACGACCCACCCACCGCACCACTACCACCACACCACCAACAACAAGTAAGTTTTTTTTATTAAACTTTTGTTTGGAAATTCGAAAACATTAATCGAACATCGATTCTTGATAAACATGCGTGGATGAACATTAATCTATGCTTATTTCTTGTTGGGTTGCAATGCTTTGGCCGATTTTGGAAAAACAATGAGATTGAAATTGGTTTTTTTGTGTGTTTTCGTTGGTTTCCCAAATCGATTTACCTAGACCGATTTTGTACACGAAAATCGGTGTCATAATGCGATTTTTGTTAACCAAATCGGCGACACAACGTCGACTTTACAAGTCAAAATCGGCGTTCTAATGTCGATTATTGAGGACAAAATCGGTTTTCGGATACATATGTTTATCGGATTTTTTTTCTTTTTTTTTTTCAAATAATATATTATATATTTCAGTAATTGATATTTTTTAAATGTTTTGCAGTGGAACCTCAACCTCCTCGTGTACCGCCGACCGTCCCAAACCGTAATTGAAAGGAAAATGCTCAAAAGAGCAAGGTGAAAAAGCCAAAAAAAAAGGCGTGCCCCTTTTAATCCTCCCGGTCGACGCACTGGGATTGATGAAGGTCCTTCTCCAGTACCGATATCTCACTGTTTTTCGCTTTTTGGATTTTTTTTTTCCAATTCGTAATACCAACTATCCTTTGGTGTTTGGATATCATAATACAACTTTAGAGGTATTAAGCATAAATATATATGTTACGAGCAATTGTAAGTAATGCATAATAATTATAAAGGCTACCAACAATCTTAAACGATTGTACATCAATTACATTGTTTCACGAAAAATCTTTTACCGTCTCGTCTTCACTTACATATGTTAAATCTATGAAGGTTTCTTGCAAGGCTACTTCTTGACCAACTAACTTCCTAAACATTGTAAGTCTTGATTCCATATCGGAAGTCTTCCAACCATCCGCTTTTTCATTATGGTACCGTCGCCAATAATCCGCCATAGGAGGTATAGGACAATTCATGTTAACTCCCACTCAACATTATCGGTATCCTTTCCTCGTTTTTTTCCTTTAATCTAAATGTGCAATTACATTTTTTAGAACCCGTCCTCCTCTTTCCCTCTCCTTGGTCATCCTCACCGGCTTTCTTCTTCCACGATACTCACCCGCACGCTTACATGCGAGTACAACATACGGTCTTCTAAGCCTTTCAATCCCGGATTTGAAACGAAAATGTTAATCACCATTCCGTGGCGTCTACCAACTCCTTTAACCCAATCGAGTAGAGCTTCCCGTGTCTCAAATATTTGTTAGGTAGATAATTCATCTCAATAATCCTACATCAATTCCGAAAAGATTTGAAATATTTATGATTTGAAAATTTTCAGTTTTGAAAGAATGTTTTTCATTATTATTTCCAAAACTTTGTTTACCAAAAAATTTCAACCACATAGTTAGAACGAAGTCGGAATTAATTTTTGAAAAATATTAGTTTCGATCCGATGCAACCGAATTCCAACCCTAAATTTATTGAAAAGAACTCAAAAGAGGCAAACTAATAGAATAACTACCAACAAAAAACATTCAATCTTTACAAAAAACAAAACAAAATCAAAATCCTTCACTCAAACAAAAATTTCACCAACAAAGTGTACACTTCTCTCAGCCCTTAGATCCAAAATATGCTCTCTTCTCAACCATTTGATCTGGCAATCAAAAACAATAATAAATAAAATTTGAAATATACTTATACAATTGTCAAAACTCATGCAAAAAATTCTGAAAAATAAATGAACACACAAAGTTCACTTCCAGCCAGCGGCGGAGCCAGAATTTCATATTCACAAGAGCACATAATATTATATCATCTAGAACGGCCCGGAACAACAATACTACACTACTTGAAAAATAATAAATATTTATATATTTGGGGGCCATGGCCCCCCATAGCCCCCCTACTTGGGTTCTAACCTTGAAGGAGAGAAACTCCCACTATATGCAAAGAGACTCTCTTTAATGTAAGGATGTTCGTGATCTTTTCCTTTCCCTTCGTAACTGTTCGAAGTCGATGCTGACTCAGCGTGTGGATTGAGACCGGCCGATTCCATGATGTTTTCGATCTCCTTCGCCACCTCATTCATCGTGGGCCTGCTATCGCCCGATTCTTGGACACACCTCAGCGCCAAATCAGCAAACTTTTCGACGCTGCCTGGTGCTGAGTTGGCGGCTACTATTGGGTCGAGGATGTCGTGGAGGTTGTAGAGAACCTTGGTTCTGTCCATTGCTTCTTTGACTTCTCGAACGATGTACTTACCGTTAACTATTGGACTTCTTGCGGTTAGAATTTCAAATAGAAGAACTCCGAAGCTGTATACGTCGCTCTTTTCTGTCAATTGGTTTGTCATGTAGTACTCGGGATCCAAATATCCCTGATTTTGATTTAAAAAAAAATGCATCATAAATTTTTTGATACTCATACGGAGAAAATTGAATAATATGGATCGAATTCAGACGGATCGGATTCGAATTTGAACTTTCAAAAAAATTGCTTTTTGTTTTCGGAAGTGAAAAACTAATTTCAATTATGTTTTGAAAAGTTTCGGAAAAATCTTGAATCGGAATGAAAAAACTTGTTCTAAAATTGAAATGTTTGGGTTCGGAATCGGTAGATTTCAGAGTTTTCATTTTTTAGTCACCTATAATTTACAATACATAATAATATTAGCATTACAAGTATAATTTTCGGAAAAAATCGAGTCGGAAATCAGAATCTAATACTATACGGATTCAGTTTAAATAAAATCGATAACATCGAAAATCAGGACTTTCGGAATTTGGAAAGAAAAATATTGTTTCAAAATCAAAAATTTCCAATCGGAATAGGCGGAAATCGGAAATGAATGAGAGAAAAAAGTGTTTTTTTAGATGAATTAGAGAAAAATGTGCTAACCATTGTGCCTTTAACTTGAGTGGTAACGTAGCCCTTTTCGGGTTCTCCCATTGGCTTAGAAAGACCGAAATCTGCTACTTTAGCATTCAACCGTTCGTCCAGCAAAATATTGTTCGATTTAATATCTCTGTGAATTATCGGAGGATTGGCTAAGTCATGCAGATATTGCACCCCTCTCGCTGCACCGAGCGCTATTCGAAGCCGTCTCATCCAATCTAACCTTATTCCACTCCTCCCTTCAACAATAAACACATTTTTTTTTGAGAGAGAGAGAGAGAGAGAGAGAGAGAGAGAGAGACACACACGTACCGGTAAGACCATCTTTCAACGTGCCATTAGTGATGTACTCGTAGACCAACATTTGTTCGCCTTGATCGAAGCAGAATCCAACTAAACTAACAACGTTTTTGTGATGAACCCTAGAGAGAAGCTCGATCTCCGTTTTGAACTCGTAACCGCCCTGCGTCGATCCTTGCACTGCTCTTTTAATGGCCACCATTTGCCCGTTCGGAAGATTCCCTCTGTATACCTTACAATTCACACGAACAAAAAAAATTAAAAAAAAAATCACGCAGCCCGAAAATTAGTTCAAAAAATTCATCTTCAGAAAATAAACCTTTCCGTATCCACCCCTTCCAACTTCATTCGATTCCGAGAAGTTATTAGTGCATTTCTTGATTTCTTCGAACGAAAAACTTCTCGCGCCTTTTAACTGCGGAACTCCACCACTATCTGTATTAGGGTCCCATAATGCTGCAAATATCAATTTAATTAGCCTAACATTTATATATATATACATGTATATATATATATAGACACACACACACGGTACCGAAAGGATCGTTCTTTTTGGAAGCCGTTTCAGCTCTTTTCTTCTGTCGAAAAGCATACACTCCGGCAAATAGTAGCAACGAAAACAGCACAAATCCACCGATTGCCGCTCCGATAATCACACCGGTACTCAAAGGCTTGCCGGACCCTTTATCGAGTCCTGGATAATTAAACGAACATGCAAATTAAAATTGGGTAAATTACAACCACGCCCCTGAGGTATGGTCAAATTACGAAAACCCCTTCCTGTTTGGGTAATTGCAACCACCCCTCAACTATAAATCTTCTTACGTGTCCACCCTTGCGGTTTCAAATTTAATGGAATCTTCGAGATTATATGGAATATTATCAATTTTGTACCCATTTTATCCAATTCGAACTCCACATTTTGAAGCAAGATGATCATAATATGAGTTTTTTGGCTTGTATGATGATTGTGGTGCATCAGAAACTGTATTTTCACAAAAACGCGTACAAATTAGAGCCCATTCCACGAAATCTAGATAATTGTGTTAAAATTGACACCATAAGGGTGGAGGTGTAAGAAAAATCATAGTTGAGGGGTAGATATAATTATCTAAACAAGAGAGGTTTTTTCGTAAATTGACCATACCTCAGGGAGGGTAGTTGTAATTTACCCAATTAAAATTCACTTCAAATTCACGGAAATTGCGCATGCATGATCATATATAATAGATCGAAAAAAACGTTACCTGCAAAGTACGGATACTCGTTGGCTTTGAAATAAAAGGGTCCGAATGTATGCGGCGGTTTGAAACTTTGGTTGCTTAGAATAAACCCGATACTCGAAATCCCGGTTCGATTAAAATAATCTATCCCAGCCGGGAAAACTTGCAGATTCAGTACTAAGTACTCGTTGCTGTTCTTCGTTGGATTGCTTAGAGAAGTTGACTCCACGGGTTGACCGTGGGACTTAAATGTTTCCATTAGTTTCGAATGAAGAGACTCGAAAACAGTTTTGTTTCCGAACGCGGAAAACGAAGGCGCTCGGAAAAAAAGATTCCCCGAGTATGGATACGCACATTTGCATGTAGGGCTAGATACTTTTTCCGACGTGCATGGAATAGGTGTGCAGTTTTCGGGTGGTGTTGAGTAAGTGGAATTCGATTGGTCGGGAAACGAGCAGTAACTTTGCGTCACTCCTTCATCGCATATCGGGTTTCCTATAAGTCTACAAATGAATTAAAAAAAAACACGAGTGAAAATCGCGTTGAAAACGAGAACATTGCGAAAAACGAACAAAAAAGAAAAATAAATTACATGATTTGAACGGTGGATCCTGCTCGTTGAGTGAATGCGTCGATGAAGTTGTTTTGTAAATCGATCCGTTGGAGTTGGGAACTAAATGTGGGGCCGATGTTTAATGTGCCGTTTATTCGATTGTTCTTCAATGAACTAATTGAAAAAAAACAAATTAAAAAAGAAAAGAAAAGAAAAGAAAAATATGATTTTTATTTTTTACATGAATTTAATATGGAGAAAAGGTAGAAAGTGTATTAAATTAGGATATATAAAGAATATTACTTACACAGTTTGTAACTGAGATAGGCTGAATAAAGAAACTGGAAGTTTGCCTTGAATGTGTGCATTCTCCATTATCCTACAAATTTAGTGTTATTGCATCATAAGAACCTTAAAGACAAATTACGAAAAAATCCCTCATGTTTGGGTAATTACAACCATCCCCTCGACTATGAATCTAATTGCACATTCGTCTTTTCGGTGTCAAATTTAGTGAAATCTTCTAGATTATGTGGAATATTCTCCAGTTTGTACCCGTTTTACCTCATTCGATCTCCACATTTCGAAACGAGATGATCATAAGATGTGTCTCTTGGCTTGTAAATATCAGATTGTGGTGCATCAGAAACTACATTTTTGCACAAAACGAGTACAAGCTAGAGAATATTCCACGGATTCTAGAAAATTATGTTGAATTTGACACGTAAGAAGATTCATAGTTGAGGGGCTGGTTGTAATTACCAAACAAGACGGATTTTTTCGTATTTTAACCTTACCTCAGGGGGTTGGCCGTAATCTACCCTATATATATTGTTGTTTTTAAGGCGAAAAAAAAAAACGTACAACGAAGTCAAGGACTGCAAAGACGAAAACCACGGGGGAACGTCGGTTGCATCAAACGAATTATTGCTCACATCCCTGCAACATTTAAATCGAAAATTATCAACCATTTTTTTTTTCATATATACAATGCTGCATTTTGCATGTACTTAGTAAATTCTAAATAAAATTGTGGCTTTGTCCTTACACATAATTTAGCAAATTCATGCCAGTGAGGTTAGGCAAAGATCCAGTCAACTGATTGTTTGACAAGAACCTATAAAATCGGATCGAAAAACGAACTACTATTACGAAATGGTATATAATAAACGAGATCAAAATTAGAAATAAATTTCGTC
>NW_012193438.1:315630-327538 GCF_000504015.1 Erythranthe guttata
TTACACAGAATATTTTCTTTACTCTCGTTTTTATTGGCTGCTTTTTGGAGAGAAAGATTTTCTCTTTTCTGTGTCGCTCTTCCAGCGTCTTTTTTATCGAGAGAAAAATTTACAGAGAAAATATTATTTGCTCTCGTTTTCATTGCTCCATCGTGATACGTGATTTTCATAGAAATATATCAGCTTCAAGGCTTTGTGGTGAAGACACCAAGATTCAAGAAGTATCACAAGTTTGCTTCTTCTATATAAAAAGAAGATCGGTTCTTCGGGAGAGGGGCTTAAACAGATCTCGGGAGGAGATCGATCCGCCGACTGAGGGATTCAGCGTTGAAGGGAGTTCAACCGTGCGGAGCAAGGGACGTGCTGCAAATTGAAGATTTATAATTCAGCGTAGTATACAAGAACGGCGTCGACAAAGAGGGAGTCTTTGTATTTCGATTAAGTCCTATTATTGTATTCGTAAAACTAAAAATTAGTAAATTTTATTTGCAGGTCCCCGTGGATGTAGGGTACAATTGTATCTGAACCACATTAAATTTGTGTCTCGTTTATTTCCGTTTTTACAAACTGTTTCACGAACTGTTGCAACACTTCACGCAACAGTAACAAAAAAAACTGAATCTGACACAAATAATTTATATCTGCACGAAATAAATTCTAACATTTATTTTAATTGCATAAGTGATGTGTTAACAAGGAATTTCCTTGATAAAGACTTTCCTTGTTACACAATTCCTTTTCTTTACGTAAGATTGAAACTAACCCTAATGGGCTTTGTTTTTCTACAGGATTCTTATTTTTCATAGAATAAAAGAAGCAGCACAACATGGCGTTTGATCGTGCGTCTTTTTGAGCGAAACAAATCTCTCGTTTCTTTGTTGGTGTTGCACGCCTTCTTGGAGAGAAAAAAATTACACAGAATATTTTCTTTACTCTCGTTTTTATTGGCTGCTTTTTGGAGAGAAAGATTTTCTCTTTTCTGTGTCGCTCTTCCAGCGTCTTTTTTATCGAGAGAAAAATTTACAGAGAAAATATTATTTGCTCTCGTTTTCATTGCTCCATCGTGATACGTGATTTTCATAGAAATATATCAGCTTCAAGGCTTTGTGGTGAAGACACCAAGATTCAAGAAGTATCACAAGTTTGCTTCTTCTATATAAAAAGAAGATCGGTTCTTCGGGAGAGGGGCTTAAACAGATCTCGGGAGGAGATCGATCCGCCGACTGAGGGATTCAGCGTTGAAGGGAGTTCAACCGTGCGGAGCAAGGGACGTGCTGCAAATTGAAGATTTATAATTCAGCGTAGTATACAAGAACGGCGTCGACAAAGAGGGAGTCTTTGTATTTCGATTAAGTCCTATTATTGTATTCGTAAAACTAAAAATTAGTAAATTTTATTTGCAGGTCCCGTGGATGTAGGGTACAATTGTATCTGAACCACATTAAATTTGTGTCTCGTTTATTTCTGTTTTTACAAACTGTTTCACGAACTGTTGCAACACTTCACGCAACAGTAACAAAAAAAACTGAATCTGACACAAATAATTTATATCTGCACGAAATAAATTCTAACAAATATGAACGTGCAAACACCTATGTAGCACGGACGATACGGGAAAATGAGGAAACATATACGGGAAAACGGCATGTCCCAAAAAATGGGTATGGAGGAGCTTATATTAAAACTATACCTGTGCTTTAGAAACATATATAAGTTTTTATTTATATATACATTCTTTTTATATACTTTCATATAAACAAATATTTTCAAAATAAAGTTTTCGATCAACTATCAGTTTGCAATTGTTCATTAAATCATATAGATAATTAGGAAAACAACAAAAGTACTTAAAAGTTTGTTATTCAAAAATATTTTTAATTTTTTTAGAAATTGTAAAATGGCCCATAAGGTGTATGACATATATCCTCAAGTGATGAATACAAACCGTGTTCGAAACGCGTAAACATTACAAGTCTTCATCCGCCGATTCACGGGTCGGAACCGGTGGGTTAAGGGGTCGAGGTATGTCTTTCTGACGGGTCGTTGTCTAGTGGCGCTTCATTGGCCGATCCAGATGGCTTCCAATTTTTCATTTAATAATATTAAAAAAAAAATGAAATTCGTTTTCTTTCTTTCAAGATGGTCATCCTATTGCCCCAAATTAACGGGTCGACCTACTAGTTGGAGCAATGATCAATTAATATGGGTCGTTGATTATCAACGATCTTGACAGGTAAAATAAACAGTTGAACAGACGGACCAATCAATATAATCAAAATTATGGTCGACTAATTGGGTCTGTATACCACAATTTTGATCAAAACTCGTTGACCCGATTGACCGACCCATTTACCGCGATCGAATTTTGGTCCAGTCATAGTACAGTCACGTGACTCACGTCTAACAACACATGGAACTGGATCGAGGAAGTGAAAATCAAATTAGCAACTCGGTGAAAACGTGTTAAATTATTAGTTCAATAATTTAATAATACGCTAAATTAATAGAATATCTCTAGTCTCAACTGTATTAATTTATAAACGTTTAATTGTAAGTGTTTGTTACATTTCTAATCAAAATTATGGATTGTGTGAGCTCGACACCCAATGTAGATGTTTAAATTCAGAACGTGAATATTTTTAGTTTGTTACATATCTAATCAAATATATACATTCACATCATCACATGTACTGTTAATGATAATAAATTATATAAATTATTTTTTAGATTTAAATTACTTTATAAAAAATCAATGTACTATCCCATACTATATATTGACTAGATATGCCCATACTATATAGATCATGCTCAACATTTACATTTATTTTAGGGTAAATTACAACCAACCCCTGAGGTATGATCAATTTACGAAAAATTCCCTCTTGTTTGGATAATTTAATCTACCCCTTATCTATGTTTTTTTCTTACACCTCCATCCTTATGGTGTCAAATTCAAAATAATCATGTAGATTTCGTAGAATGTGCTCTAGTTTGTACTCGTTTCGTGTAAAAATACAGTTTCTGATGCACCACAATCTAATATATACAAGCCAAAAAATACATTATGATCATCTTGCTTCAAAATGTGGAGTTAAGATGGGAAAAAACGGGTACAAAAGTGATAATATTCCATATAATCTCGAAGATTCCACTAAATTTGAAACCGCAATGGTGGGCGTGTAAAAAGTTTTATAGTTAATGGGTGGTTATAATTATCCAAACATGAGGGGTTTTTCCTAATTTGACCATACATTTAAAATGGTTCTAGTTTACCCTTTATTTTATTAGTAAGTGACATACTAATTAAAGTTTAATTTTTTTTGCTAGGTATTTGACAAATAGAATTAACCATTTCCTATATAACCTATCACTAAAAACCCCCCTAAAGGGGGAAAAATGAAAAGTCTAAGAAAAATGATTTTTTTTCTATTCAATGAGATGGTAAATGCAAAATTTCGGATTAGAATCAGCGAAAATCACAAATTTCGTTCTAATTTCCACCCCTAGTCATTCACCCCTAGTCATTCACAAGGGTAAATAATCATTTAATATACCAATGAACCTGATTTTTTTTTTTTAAAGTAATTTGTTTGTGAAATATTGTAAATTATCTATCCATTTTACTTCTGAAGCACGCTGAGTCATGTTTGGTAGACTAGACTTGACTTTATTCTTTTTTTCGGATAATATTTTGTAACATCTATAATAAAATTAAAAAAATATTTTGCAAGAGCCATGTATTTCGGCTACTCCTAACAGTTTTTGTTTCCTTTTAATTAATGGCATTAAAACCCAAAAAAAAAAAAGAAGAAAAAAAAAAAAAAAAAAAGAAAGAGAGGAGAGTTAGCTTGATGACGAAATGTGATAATATCCATCGCGAAGCCCGAATTTGGTATCGGGGTGGACAAAAGTTATTATGAGGTAGCGCCTCCAATTTTTTTTTTATAAATTATTCGTAAAATACGTGATAAAATAAGTAAATATAATGCTCAAAATGTAACTATTATAGCTCTTGACCTATAATTAGTGTGATGAAAATGAATTGAATGAACTAATTAGATTAGAAAATATTAAAATAAAGTTAAAAAAAAAATCCACATAGATCCGCCCCTGATTGATGAATTGATTTGAAAAGAACATTTCATAAGAAATCCATTTGCCAATAATATTCATTATGATTTGATTTGAATTTTGAAAAAAAGAAATTGGCTTCGATCATATATCTTTTTATTCTTATTATTTAGAAAGTAATCAAAATTCGTTATTTTTTTTTAAAGTCCTCGAACCCATACCATATAATAATGTATTAAAAAACTAGGTCAACTGCTCGTAATTGCCATTGAACGCTGTTAACATTCTTGTTAAAAAAATAGAATTTCGCTCAACATTAACTTAAGAAATATTTTTTTAAGATTTATTTTTTGGTTGAAATATTTATATTTACTTTGAATTAAACAATTCCTACTTACATCATATTTTATTTTATGAATGCATTTTTACTAAAAAAAATTTATTTAATTTCACCAAAAAATTGAATAGTGTGTTAACATATACTCACTCCCTATTTACATCATATTTTATTTTATGATCCACCTGAGGCAGCATCGACTAAAGATCGGGCTGGTTGATCGAGCCCATTGTAGAATAACTCCATTTGATCCCACGGGTTGAATCCGTGTTGAGGGCATTGTCGTAATAAGTCCTTGAATCTCTCCCAAGACTCGTGCATCGGCTCTTGGCTCATCTGTCTGAAGTTGCCTACATCTCTTCGTAGTTGTGCGGTCTTCGAGGGTGGAAAGAATCGTGCCATAAAGGCTTGTGATAATTCTTCCCAACAGGTGAGTGATCCTGGATTAAGACTCAGAAGCCAACTCTTCGCTTTGTCTCTGACAAAAAATGAGAATAACTTCAACCGAATGGCATCATCAGAAACACCGTTAACTTTGATCGTGCCACAAATCTCCAAGAAATTGGCAAGATGGAGATTCGGATCCGCAGTGGCTGCTCCAGAGAATTGGTTCGCCATGACCATGTTGATTAGCCCCGTCTTTAGCTCGAAGTTGTTTGCGGCTATCGTCGGTTTCCTGATTCCTGAATAGTTCTCATTCACAGCTGGAGTTCGGTATTCTCGCATTGTTCGCTCGGGTGGCAGGTTCGGTCTTGGCTGCTCATGATCTCGTCCTGGCTCTCGATCGTACTCAAAGGCCAGGTGCTCTGGATTTCCTTGATCTTCGGCCATTGGTTCACTTTGTTGTTAGCGCGTGGCCCTTCGTCTTCGAAACGTCCTTTCAATCTCGGGATCGTAAGGTATGATTTCCAAATTTCGACTCCTGGGCATAAACAAAGTGATTGGTTAAAATCAAGGTAAAAATCGAAAATAAAACAAGTAAATGGCTAAAGTAATAATCAGATAATTGGTAACACTATCAACAAAGATAAAATCAAATTGGTCCCCGGCAACGGCGCCAAAAACTTGATACGCGTTTTCCTCACGTATAAATTACCGCAAGTATATAGTATCGCATTTTGCAGAACAGTGGTTCCGGATATCGATCCACAGGGACCTTGTAGATTCACATGCTGAGTAGTGTAATTATATTATCGTTATATTATCTAGCCGATCGTAAATATTTGGATTGGTGATAAACCCTAATTTATAAGCATGCAAGATCGTAAACATGCAAATATGGAATGTACGTAAATAAAGTAACGACAACTCAACGCGGGGGGACTTCTAGGGCCAAATCCACCTATGTATAATCAACAACGATCTAAAAATCCGTTATCTAATGCCACATTCATATTCGTTAACCCAGACGCTAATGTACTCTAACCCCCGTCTCCAGTGTAGTTAGCGTCTACCCACAGGTCCGACGTCTCCGTTCAGAACCTGCTATTAAGAGAGCATTTAGGCCAAGTCCTTAAGGGCTACCCGAAGTGCATCACGTCTCCGTTTCCACACCCCGAGCTATGTTTTCCTAACTTCAAACAAGGAATCCTCTCTCGATTTCATTACTATTTAATATCAATCCGAGAGCTGATCAAACAATCAGAAGCATTTAATACAGGATAACATAAACGAAATCGAAACACGACAAATAGATAACAGAAATGACGATCGAAATCAATATATACAAGGCTTCATTGCCCTAGAAGAAAATGTTCTTAGTTCATAACAAGCATATATGCAAAGGAAAAAACCCAAGTCGAAACCCCCGTTGATGATTCCCGCGAAGAACTGTCGAAAACCGTAAAAAGTCGAAGAAGAAATGAAGAGTGAGGGCTTGCTTCTATTTATAGTAAATTGCAAAGCTTCCTCAAGAAGCTTTGCTTTTGAAAATATATGCCCTCGAAAATCGTGCCAGATCGCGATCCAATAAAGTCAGATCGCGATCTGGCTTCTCGTAAAAACGTGAACCGCCATCCCAGATCGCGATCCAGGAAGTGCGGATCGCGATCTGCCCCAAAATCTCGATGCTACTGGAGTTTGTCACCAGATCGCGATCCGACTTTCCTGGATCGCGATATGGGTCTGAAATTGCTTGCTACTGGAATTTGCATCCACATCGCGATCCGAAGTTCCTGGATCGCGATCTGGGTCTTAATGACCACTTGCTCGGCTTGAATAATCGGTTTCGCTTCCAAATGGCTTCGACTTGACAAAAACAGCTAACAAAACCTGAAAAAGGAAATAAAACAAGAAACGCAATATATATACAAATAAAGCCGAAACTCGGACGGACGAAGACCAAAACTCGAAGATTTGATAAGCAAAAATCGTGCAAAACGAACACTTATCACATACCCACCGCCTCCATAGCCGCCGCAACTTACCATAACCACCGTCATAGCCTCCACAACCATAACTAAATTTAACATTTATTATATTCAGATCTGTTAAATAGAATAGAAAGAAAAAAAAAAAAAAAAAAAAAAGGAGAAGTGGGGTTGGGATGAGAAAGAAACGAGAGAAACAGAGAAGGGGGAAGGGGGGCGGGGGGGTTGGTCTGGACGACGTGGGAGACATAAATGAGAAAAAAAAAAAAAGAGAAACGTAATTTATATTAGTTATTGTAAGGGTATTTTTGAGTTAAATAAAAATCAAAGAATATGTATCAATTTTAAATTTAAAGTATGGATGTAGTTAAAATATTCTATTTGAGCTTGTCACCCATATATATATACATATATAATTAAGTTTGGTTTAAATATTACCCCTTATATTTATGTACAATTTCTCTATTGCCATCCTTCTCCTCCATTTCCACTCGACTTTCCAGTTTTACCCTCTGCACTAGAAAATGAACGGAGAAGACGAAACCGCCGCAGCCCACGGCGGCGTACTGGTGGAGCTTCCGCTGGGCGACGCCGCGCCAGATTTTAACCTAGAAAAAGCGGTCTGCAGCCACGGATTATTCATGATGGCCCCCAATCAGTGGGACCCACACTCCAAAACCCTCAAACGCCCCCTTCGCCTTAATCTCGCCGGTGGCGAAACCTTCTCGCTCATGGTTCACGTTTCTCATCCCACCCACTCCTCTCACGCGCTTCACCTCCGCGTATTTGGCACGCGCGCCCTGTCCCCTCAGCAGCAGCAATCCTTACTGGTGAGCCATGTTCTTCTTGTGCATATAATTGATATTTTTTGTATTTAATAATTTACTAACCAAAGTATAGAAGCCATCACCATAGCTCAAGAATTCTTATTGTAAGGCCTCGTTTGGGTTGAGGGATTAGCCATGATTAACTGAACAACTGGACTTTGTTTGATGTTTGGTATCCCCAATAACTTGCCGGGTCGACCCGCAAATATTATGTTATCGTGACTTATCTTGCCTTTTAGGCATATTTGTTATTGGATCATCGAACGTCCAATAATATAATTGGGTTTGATTAGATTATTTAATCTTATACTAGTTAATCTTATCTTGGCAACCAAACGAGGCCTTAGGATATCTTGATTATAATTGTACAATCATTTAGCTGCGTTAGAATTTTCTTTTTCGGGTATAGTTAAAGAACTTAATCATACAATCCACTTTCTATATAGTAGATGTTCCGATAATAATGCACCGTTAGCCGGCAAATTGAATCGAATCGGTTTATAGAAAAGGCCTAATCTTTAATAGTAAGGGTGCAGTATTTCTTCTCTTAATGGTTTGGTATGTTTTCTCTTTTAATTACCTCCGCAAAATGATCGTAATGTTTGGTGTGTAATTAGTGATCGTATGTGTGTGTTTTTCGGGTTTAATAGTTTGGTTAACTGTAGAATCAAGTGAGAAGAATGTTGAGATTATCGGATCAAGAAAATCGGAGGGTGGTTGATTTCCAAAAGGTGCATGAAAAAGCTAAAGAAACGGGTTTCGGTCGAGTGTTTCGTTCTCCTACGCTATTTGAGGACATGATTAAGTGTATGCTCTTGTGCAATTGCCAGTAAGTTATGTTACCCCTTTCTTTTGTTTTCCATACATACACACACACACACACACATATATGTGTGTGTATATATATATATATATATATATATATATATATATTATCCATGACTAATTAAGTAATTCGGACTCCGTTTGATATTTGGTAAACCCAACAATTTTCCGGGTCGACCCGAAATCTTGACTAATTGAATAATTGGGACTTTGTTCGATATTGGACAATTTTCCGGGTCGACCCGAAATGTTGACTAATTAAATAATTGGGACTTTGTTTGATATTTGGTAAACCCAACAATTTTCCGGGTCAACCCGAAATGTTGACTTATTGAAGAATTATTTATAATTGGATCCCTCATGGTCCCAAAATACAAATTGGGTTTTCATTAATCTTATCTTATGAACCAAACGAAGCCTTAGTAAGACCCTATTAATTACTCGATAATAATCGATTTTCGTCTTCTTTTACTATTTTTACAGGTGGTCGAGGACTTTAAGCATGGCTCAATCACTCTGCGAGCTTCAGTCGGAATTGCAAAATCCATTACCCAACGCCTCAAATATTACGGCACCTAAAAGCCCGAAAACCGAAGTCAACCTTTTCGCTCCGAAAACTCCCGCTCGAAAAGAGTCAAATAAAAAGTCTCGACTCGAAGTAGATTGTTATGCCAGCACTACGATTGCGAATTTTCCGAGCCCGAGTGAATTAGCTAACCTCGAAGTCGAATTCTTGGCGAAGCGGTGCAATCTTGGATATAGAGCTTCTCGTGTAATAAATCTTGCTCGGGGAGTAATTGAAGGGAGCGTAAAATTGACCGAAATCGAATTTGCGTGTGAATATGATACGGTAAGTAATTTATCCGATTACGATAAGCTGGCCGAGAAGTTGAGAGTAATTGATGGATTCGGACCTTTTACGTGTGCGAATGTGCTCATGTGCATCGGCTATTACCATGTTATTCCAACCGATTCCGAAACTATTCGGCATCTCAAACAGGTCCTTTACTTTTAGCGTAAATTACAAAACACCCCCTAAAATTACGAAACACCCCCGAAAATTACGATTTTTATTTTTTTTGGTGCAGGTTCATGCAAAAACGTCCACGAAAAAAACAATCGAAAGAGATCTTGAAGATATTTACGGAAAATATGCACCGTTTCAGTTTCTGGCTTACTGGTGCGCCCTCGTAGTTTCGAATTTGTGTGTGTGTGCGTGTTTCGAAAGTTTAGCTTGTGATTTAAGATTTTGTTTCGGAATTTCGATTTTTTTTTAATAGGTCAGAAGTGTGGCGGTTCTACGAGGAATGGTTCGGAAACCTAAGCGAAATGCCGAGGTCTAGTTATAAACTGATTACTGCTGCAAATATGAGACCGAAAAAGGCGAGTGGAAGTAAAAGGACGAAAGTACCCCTGGAAGATGGTTCTACGAAGAAAACACGGAGGCTTAATTCTTGATTATCGCCGAGTTTTCTTAGTCATGTTTATGATTAATTTACTAACTAGTAACTATATATATTAGGAAAAAATTTAATTTGTTACTGAAATTCAATTCCCAACAAGTGGTATGTTAATTATTGTAAGAATGATATTCTGTCACAAAAGTTGATGGCTGACTGTACATTAAGCTGCATTAATGAACTAATAAAGCTGGTTATCTTTTTGTAGATGTCTGAAAATGATGGAATTTAATTCTTGTTCCTTTCTCTGTTTTCTTCCTCGTACCAAAAAATTCTACAGTAGATTCATATAATTAAGAGAGAGAGAGACCTTTTTATTTCAAAGATCACAAAAACAAGATAGGTAGTGCTCATAGTAGTGGAAATCGGACGGATCGGATCGAAATTAGTATTTTTCAAAAAATTGTGATTATTTTTTCCTAAAGTGAAAAACTAATTCCAGTTCCGTTCAAAAGAAATCGAAAAAATCGGAACTTGGAATATCGGAAATTTTCAGATCGAAATCGGCGGATTTCAAAAATTTCCAATTATAGTCACATAAAATACAAACGTGTAATAATGTTGATATTATAAGTGTAATTTAGAATGAAAAAATGGAATTTTCGGATGGAAGGTCAAAATCTCATATATATTCCAATTTCAATCAAAAAAAATGTGAAAAAATCGGAATGAAAATTATTATTCCGAAATCGGAAAATTCGGTTCCAATTTCCAACTAATCTTAGTTAGTGCATATCTTAATAATAATATATCACCTCAAAAATGCTTACTCCATAGAAAAATGATTAATATGAAAATAAAGTACAATAAATTGTTTATTTTCATACATAAATAAATATTAATGTTGCACTAAAGTGCAAGCATTGAAAGAGCAATTAAACTATCTTCCGTTTGCTGTGAGCGCCTAGCATCGTTGACCCTTTGGCAGAGTAGCCGGAGAGCCCTCTGCCACCGCACATCACCGCCGGCGGTGGTGGTGGTGCCGCCGCTATCGAATGCTATATGGCCCATCTGAAATAAAAAGAGTCTTGTGGCATGCATCATATTTATGCAGCATTCATGAATCGGCCGGAAATTTAACAAGAATTTCACCACAAATGGCAATAACATTACCATTGGCAACCCCATGTAGTGTGTGTGTGTGTGTGTGTGTGTGTGTGTGTGTGTGTGTGTGTGAGAGAGAGAGAGAGAGAGAGAGAGAGAGAGAGAGAGAGAGAGAGAGAGATTTTATGGTTCTTTGGAACAAATGAGAGCCTATATAGGGTGATATAACATATGGTAAATTACAGCCACCCCTGATTTAAGGTCAAATTACAAAAATACCCCTCTTATTTGGATAATTACATCCACCTCCCTTAATTACGTATCTTCTAGCACGTTCAAATTTATGGTGTCAAATTCGACAGAATTTTCTAGATTCTCCGGTTTGTACTCGTTTTGTTCATAAAAACACAGTTTCTGATGCACCACAGTCTAATATTTACAAGTCAAGAGACACATTTTATGATCATTTTGTTTCAAAATGTGAAGCTCGAATGCGGTAAAACGGGTACAAACTGGAGAATATTCCACATGATCTAAAAGATTCCACTAATTTTGACACGGAAAGAATGGACGTGTAAGAACATTCATAGTTGAGGGGAATGGTTGTAAATACCCAAACATGAGGGAGTTTTTTGTAATTTGATATTACCCGAGAGGGTGGCCGTAATTTATCCATAAAATTAAATAAAAAAATAATTCTTGAAATAAAACAGTGTTTCTAATTAGGCTGTTCCTTTTTTTGTTTTACTCCCATACGGCTGCCCTCTAATTTGTTGTTGATATGCTAAATAATTATATTTATTAATTCATGTGGGTGATGTATATAATTCTCTAGATCAATATTCTATGTTCCCTGAAACTACCCAGGTGTATATGGATAGTTTGTGTTTAATTCATACGAACTTATTAATGGTGCCGACGTCACCCGGTCGCTAGTTTTAGCTAAGACGGTGAGTGAATGCTACACCGGATGAT
>NW_012193439.1:0-48365 GCF_000504015.1 Erythranthe guttata
CAAAATTGATACTAATATCGATACTAATATTGATACTAATATCGATACTAATACTAATACTAATATTGATACTAATATCGGTAGTAATACTAATATTATACTGATACTAAGGTCTCGTTTGCTTTCTACTATAAGCCTAAATTGACTAATTAATAGAGGCTAATAGGATGTTTGATTGACAAGATTCAAAATTATTCTAGCCCGCTACTAAAGTGAAAGCCCGCCACTAACTCCTACTATCCTCAAAAAGTAATCGCACCTCCCCCCTCTGATTATTTTAGTAGATGCTGAGTATGAGATAGAAAGACAATATTACCCTCGAAATAAATCTCCTCTCGATTAATAGAGAAATCCTGGCTTTTTTTTTCTGAACATCCATTCGGAACAAATTATTTTACCAATCAATAATTGATTGATTTGTTTGTACAGAATTTATAGCTGCTGATGGGGAATTAAGTATTATTTTGTTTGTACTTCTTTTCTTTTGTTTTTGTTTTCGTTTGTCTCTTTTTTTTTCTTTTTTTTTAATTATTTATATATATTTTTTTCTGTTAGTTACAACCATGTTGATATATTGTTTTGTGGAAAGAAGAAGAAAAAGAAAACAATATAACTAGCTAAGTCAGGGGTATTATGGATAAATCATATTTTGTATCAGATTTTAACAAATTTAATCTTAGAACTTAATATAATAAATCAAACATTCTGCTGACTAAATAATTAGTTAGTTACTAGATATTGGAATAATTTAATCCAATCTAGGTTAATCCAATCTTTTCAAGCAAATGGGGCCGAATACTAATACTAATAATAATACTAATACTAATACTAATACTAATACTAATACTAATACTAATACTAATACTAATACTAATATTAATATACTAATACTAATACAAATATTAATTCTAATACTAATACTAATATGTTAATATTGTTAATGTTAATGCTAATTTACATGTACTAATGCTAATACTAATTTTTATGTTAATGCTAATCTGGATATGCTAATGCTAATTATAATTGTAATCCTAATATTTTCCAAATCCTTATCATATTCATAACACTAATCATGATTCTAATCCTAATCATATTCCTTACACTAATCATAAGTCTAATCCTAACTAATAATTTTAATACTAATAATGCTAGTGCTAATGCGCATGCTAATGCTAATGTTAATTCTAATTATAATTTTAATCTTAATTCTAATCATAATCCTAATTCTAATGCTAATCATAATCCTAATACTAATACATGTCACTAATTATAGTACTAATCATAATCATAATCTTAATTGTAATTCTAATACTAATATTAAGCATAATCCTTATCCTAATCCTAATACTAATTCTAATACTATATTAATCCGAATCCTAATCCTAGTTTTAATACTAATACTAATTCAAACAATATTAATTATAATCATAATTCTAATGCTACTACTAATCACAATCTTAATTCTATTTTTGTATCAATGTTTTTTGCAATGATCTATTATTTTGTATAAAAACAATTAGATTCAATCTCGCAACCTTTATATCAACTTCCTTATGTGTGGTAGGTGAAGCATCCACAAACACATATTAAATCTATTAGAAATTAATATTTAATTATATTATGAAACTGACATTAAGATTATTTAATTATAAGGGTATAAGCAAACGTTAAGACATAAAAAGAACAATAATCATTGTTAGTAGGATAAATTATGAAAATCCTCATGAACTTTGGCTAAATTACGGAAAACACCCTTATTTATCGCTAATTACCAAAATTCCCTCATGTTTGTTTCTATCTTACACGACCCCCTTAAGGTGTGATTTTTTATGGAATCTTTTTAATTCCATGTAATATCCCAAAAGAATGTGGATTCTATCCTTGTAGACGTGACATTTCTTTTATCCTACTTTTTAAATACAAAAATTACCCTCAGGGGAGGTAGTTGTAATATTAAAAAGTTGTGAAAGTGTTATTTAAGAAGAATAAATTAAGATTCCGTGTAAAGTCTCCCTTATGGTAATTTTTGTCGCGTGTGCAAAGTTGAATCAGCAATTTTCGGGGAATATTCCAAGTAATTAAAAAAATCCGTGAAAAGTCATACTGTAAGGGGGTTGATGTATGATGAAAACAAACATCGGGAAAATTTTGGTAATTACGAATATGTGTGGGTGTTTTTCTTAAATTAGCCTAAGTTCAGGGGGTTTTCGTAATTTATCCCTGTTAAAGCTTAAATTGATTTACTCGTATGACCATATGTTAGAAACTAACATAAAGGCTGATGCTAATCAAAATAGATCAAATTTCAAGTAAACAAAAGTCATTATAAAATGTTTAATGGAAAAATAAAAATTAATTGATTTTTTGTTTAAATCAGTCGAATGTATTTTGATTTCAAAAAAAGTAGAGATATAGAATCGATATTAGATTCTTATAAACATTGTAAAATAAATAATTTTATTTTATAAGTATTTTAAAAATGTAAATTAACAAAATAAATATATCTTATTATATATGATGGGGAAATAGAAAACTTAAGTATATTTCACTAATTTATGTACGTAACTTGTAAGTTAGACAAAAGCACTCATGTATTCCAATATCAAAATATAGTGAGACATATACGGTGTTAAAATATTTAATAATCAATTATTTACGCTATAATACCCTACATTAGTATTTTTATTTTCCTATGATTTAAAATTTTAATTTTAAAAATTAGTCAGAATATTGTAGCTAAACTTTTTTTTTCCCGTGATAGTATGTCTATATCTTTAACCACACTACAATGGATTGTAGTAAATCTCGTATAATTTCGATATGCTACAAATATCCTACCAAATGAAATGATAACCACTAATTTGATATTTGTTAGATAATTTTTTATTGATATACTATGATACTTGAAATTTGATAACTTTTTCCATCCATAGCAACAATATTGCATCAAACTTTCTCGATTTGGAAAGACACGTACATAATTATGCAATTACTTCTTATATAATTGTAGTCATTTATATAATTAATATATAAATATCTTATTGAGCTTGTAACTAAAAATGGATCGTAGAAACTACTGATTTGCCGATTGATATTGTATTTGTTAATGTAAACTATTTAAAGTAACCACACCTCGAGTGGGGTTATTAAATGGGCTATTAAAACCTTTAACCACAATTTTCATACTAAAAAAATAGTAATTTTAAATCCAATAGAGTTATGAAATAAGGGTTGTATTTTGATATTTCACCTTTCGGAATTTAAGGATACTCCATGCGGAATAAAATATCGAACCTGAGTTATGTATTTAACCTCCTCAGTGTCCATTTAGATTATGACATGTGTCAGTTAGATATATAAATCGATTTAATTATTTTTAATTAACAACCATTTAATACCTATGGTTAGAGCATATTAAATATCACATAAATATTTGCAAAATTATTTTGATACTTTTGAGTTGGAGTTGCTCTAGATATGTACTTAATTAATAATTCATATATTAATGAAATTATTATTTTAACTTCTCTCTGTATGAGAGGCGGGTTTTCTCTCTGTATGAGAGGCGGGTTTACAGCTTTCGAATTCAGGTTTATTCACCAGTTTCGGAACCGTGTTAATTCTCATGACACTTAACATCTTTTGATTTTGGTTTTCTTAATTATTTCCTGCAAATCTGATCGTGTGTTTTCTACCTTTTGTTTGACGTTCTTCTTGTCGTATTTTATTAGATTATTAGGGTTTTATTGAGTTTTCTCGGGTTATCTTTTTATATTTTGTTTGCCGCCCATACTTTCAGATCTTCATTCTGAGTATTCTTCTGCTTGTTTACTTTCGCGTCGGTGGCTCCGGATCTCATCAATCTCTCTCTCTCTCTCTCTCTGATTGGGAAGGGACTCACAAATGGTCTCGAAACAACTTTCAGGTTACGAACGGAGAAGGAAGGAATTACCCTCTCGAGAACTATGAGCTGTATTTTCTGGAATTGTCAAGGGCTTGGGGGCCCCTTGACGATTCATGTGATCGGTGATTTACTCCGAAGGTTCAACCCCAGCTTAGTGTTCCTATCCGAAACGAAAGCAACACAAGTTCTGATAGAAAAATTAAAGAGACGATGGAATCTTTTTGGCTTGGCAGTGGACAAGGTTGGCAAATTCGGCGGGCTAGCACTATTCTGGAAAAAGGAAATACATGTGGACCTTATTAGTTTTTCTTCCCATCATATTGATGTTGAGGTCCGTTCGCAACACGATAATTTGATTTGGAGGTGCACAGGGTTTTATGGCTACCCGGAGCATGAGAACAAACCGAAATCTTGGGATCTGTTGAGAACTCTCCATAGTCACAGGAGTTTGCCGTGGATGATAGGTGGCGACTTTAACGAGATATTAAGCAACTCGGAGAAGGAGGGGGGACTTGCGCGACTGCCCTATCAGATAGAGGCTTTCCGTGAGATCCTTGATGTTTGCAACTTATCGGATATTGGTTACGAGGGTTATCCATTTACGTGGACTAATAAGCGAGAGCATCCTAACACCATCAGAAGTCGGCTAGATCATGCTTGTGCTAACTATGAGTGGATTTCTATTTTCCCGGATGCAAAGGCACTTCACTTACCATTCCCTGGGTCCAATCATATCCCTATAATGGTTGCACTACAAAGAGAACCGCGAGTTAATAAACGCAAACTTTGTAGACCATTTAGATTTGAAGCAATGTGGATTGGACGGGGTGAGTGTGAGGATATTATCCGACAGACGTGGGGAGAGAACGTCACATCCGAGCCTATGGAGGACCTCATTTGGAAGAGGAATGAATGCAGAATAGCCCTCACTAAGTGGAGTAAGTCCACTCTTCAACAACCTCAAAGACAGATTGAGACTTTACATAAGAAAATCCATTACTTGAACAGTGAAATACAAACTGAGGTTGTTCGGGCTGAATTGAGGGCCGTTAGGGAAAACTTGGAGCAGTTATATGAGGAAAACGATATTTATTGGCGTCAAAGGAGCAAAGTTCAATGGATGAAATAAGGAGACCGAAATACAAAGTTTTTTCATGCAAAGGCTTCCTCTCGTAATCGTGTTAATAGAGTAGATCGATTAAAAGATATGAATGGGAACTGGAAGGTGAATGAGGAAGACATCGAAAAAATTATTGCTGAATACTTTGCTCACATTTTCAAGTCTACCAATCCGAGTGAGAGGGAGATTGATGAGGTTTTGGAGCATTTTGAGCCGAGAGTTACGAGCGAAGCGAATCAGATGTTATCCATGCCTTTCACTGCTGATGAGGTAACCCGTGCTATTTCTCAAATGGCCCCTTTAAAATCTCCTGGCCCGGATGGCCTTCCTGTTATCTTTTATACTAAATATTGGCATATCTTAGGGTCTAATGTTATTTCCTGCGTGTTAGAATTTCTTAATAATAAGAGACTCCCTTCTGCCCTTAATTTCACCTACATTGTTCTTATCCCTAAGGTGAAAAAACCGGAAAAAATGACAGAGTATAGACCTATCAGTCTATGCAATGTGATTTATAAATTCGGATCAAAGGCTATTGCTAATCGTCTCAAACCGATTCTTTATGATATTATTTCACCTACCCAATCCGCTTTTGTTCCCAAACGTCTTATCACCGATAATGTTCTCGTTGCTTACGAGATCAATCACTTCATTAAGTCCAACTCTAGTAATCGTAATAATTATATGACAGTCAAGTTAGACATTAGTAAAGCATACGATCGGATTGAATGGTTATTTTTGAGAAAAATTCTTTGTCGTTTATGTTTTTTGCCTGGGTTTGTTGATCTTATTATGTTGTGTATCTCTTCTGTCTCGTACTCATTTCTCTTTAATGGTTCACAATTTGGCTCGCTTCGTCCATCTAGAGGTATTCGGCAAGGCGACCCTTTGTCCCCATATATGTTTATATGTTGTGTAGAAGCTTTAATTACTATGGTTCAGAAGGCAGTCAATGAAGGTAACTTTCATGGAATTAAAATTGCTCCATCAGCTCCCACAATTTCCAATTTGTGTTTCGCGGACGACACTCTTCTGTTTTGTAAAGCTTCTGAAGCCGATGCGATTACTATGAAAAACATTCTTGATCAATACGCAAGGATTTCGGGACAAGAGATTAATTTTGAAAAGACTAATGTGAGTTTTTGTCCAACAACTCCCGCGGCTTTGAAGGAGAGTATTTGCAATATTTTGGGTTTCCAAGTGGTGGATCGACATGAAAGATACTTAGGTATGCCTGTCTCGATGGGAAGAACAAGAAAAGAAATATTTAGTTTTCTTCGAGATCGTATTTGGGCACGTATTAAAGGATGGGGCGAGAAACAACTCTCAAATTCCGGAAAAGAGGTTCTTATTAAGGCTGTTTTGCAAGCAATCCCGTCATATATGATGAGTTGCTTTATGTTACCGGTGGGTCTCATTAATGATCTGGAATCGGCCATCCGAAGATTTTGGTGGGGAAATGGAAATGACAGGAAGATGCCGTGGTTAGCGTGGAATAGAATGTGCATGTCGAAAGCTGATGGTGGTCTTGGATTTCGGGATTTGCGTAGTTTCAATATAGCATTATTAGCCAAACAAACCTGGAGAATTTTAAATTACCCTGACCTTCTATTATCCAAAATTCTGAAAGCTCGTTATTTCTCCAATGGTGAAGTTCTCACGGCTGAATTAGGTTCGCGGCCTTCAACGACTTGGCGGAGTTTAGTTAAGGCACGGTCTCATCTGCTCAAAGGCTTAAGAAAGAGAATTGGTGATGGCTCAAGCACATCTATCTGGGCGGACCCATGGCTCGGTGACGATGGAAATTTCAAAGTTATTACTCGAAGACCTCTGCACTCGTGTTTCCCAGATAGAGTCCAAGATTTAATTGACCAGACTTCAAAGTCGTGGGATATCTCGATTATTAATGAGCAGTTTTGGCCAGTGGATCGAGAACGTATTCTGGCTATACCGATTGGAAGTTCATATGCATCAGACAAATGGATTTGGCACTACACGAAGGACGGAAAATTTACGGTTAAGTCGTGTTATCAACTCGCCCTAGTAACAACACACAACTATCATGCTAATAGGGGTCTAGCGAATGAATCGTCGAGTGGACTATCAAGCAGAAGATGGAGAAACATATGGCATTTGGCACTTCCCCCGAAAATTCGTATGTTTCTTTGGAGGGCCTGTTCTGATATACTCCCCACACAAGCCGAGCTGTTTAGAAGAAAGATTGCCACCTCTCCAATGTGCAACCATTGCGGGAGAGAGTGGGAGACACCTATGCACGTCTTTCTCCGTTGTCGAGGAATGGAAAAAATATGGAAGTCACACCCTTTTGGCATTATAGGGCAGCCAAAACCAGTGTCTATGTGGGATTGGATAATTCAATGGCAGCAACAGTTAACAGAGGATTCCTTTCTCTTGGCGGTCGTCGTAGTGTGGAAAGCTTGGGAGTCAAGAAATCGAGAGATGCATGGAGAGCAAAGGATGGCGACAGACGAGTTTATTAGCTGGGGTCTGACTTTTCTCAATTTGTATCAACAAGCACAACTTCCTCGTACTCCCATACAGCAACGCGCTCATCCAACGGAATGGAAACCGCCTCGAGAAGGAATAATTAAACTGAATTTTGATGCAGCTCTTCCAGCTGGTACAGACCATTATTCGGTGGCTGTGATAGCTCGAGATTGGCAGGGTCACTGTATCATTTGGGCAGCTAGAAGCTTTAGAGGCCGACCAAGGGCAGTCGATTGTGAAGCTCATGCTGCACTATTCGCATTGACTAGAGCCAAAGAGGAAAGTTGGCCATCAATTATTCTGGAAGGAGATTGCCTCAAAGTTGTCGAAGCTCTTCGAGGAGAGGATGCTCAATCATGTTCGTTTGGCGCTTATGTCGAAGATTGCTGGTGTGTGGCTAATTTTTTTGAAAGTTGTGTCTTTAATTTTATTAAACGTTCGGGAAATATTTTAGCTCATCTTATAGCTAAAAATTATGGTGACTCTTGTAACGAAGGTTATAATCTTCCTTCAGATTTGGCAAGGTATGCCTAAATAAAGTTAATTTTTCCTCAAAAAAAAAAAAGATATGTACTTAATTATATCTATCAAAGTTATAGAGAAATACTTATTAGTAGAATAAGGTATATAGTATATACGATCATTGTACATTTAAAAAAAAAACAATTGATATTCTTAATTTTTTGTATTAAATAAAGTGAATAAAGGAATTTAATACCGAAGAATTAGAATAGTATTGTCATATTTCGAAATATATAAAATAAATATATTTTTTATCAATTGATTAAACTTAACTTATGTTCTTCAGTTTATTAGTATAATCATGAGAAAGTTTGTATTTTACTTAGTATAAAATTAAAAAATTAAATCAATTATAAAATTTATTGTGACTGGATTCGGTGAAGATAAAAGAAAAGTTAAAACAATGACACGAAATTCATGTAAAATAATTTTCAATATGATAAATAATTGGATAATATTACTGCACAATGGCAGGAAAAAAAAATAGTGTCAATTTCCGCAATATAGTAAATTCGAACATGTATCTTTCTTTTATACAGATAATGTTAATATATAATATTAAATTAGTACAAAAAAACATATTCTCTGGTTATGTTCATGTAAAATGTATAATATATTAATATCGAATGATTAATTCTGCACATTCTTTTTTTAATATAAATCCGAATTTATTAATTAAAATACAAAATTTTCGTAACATCACCAATCATGCAACAATAAAAAGAGAAGCCCTTAAATTGAATTTAACTAAATTTAAATTAAATTAATTACTATTAAAATTAAATTCAGAAATAAATTTATTTATAGTTTCCAAGAAAGTTGATATATTTAGAGATTTTATAAACGTTAGGATATAAATATATAAATATATTAATAAAATAATAAAATATATTTAATTACCTTTAATTTTGGAAATGATGACATGTTTTTTGATAATTTAATTTCACCAATCAATTTGTGACATGAGATGAAATTGAATGCATGTCATCAATTGAAATTGACAAATATCAATCAATTAGGTGTGGAATTCAACTTTTATATATTATATAGATACTATTTTTTTCATAATCAACTATAAATTATCATCACCAACTACAAAATTGTGGTGTTCAACAATATGTTTACCAAAAATTAAAACGAACTACAAATTATTGATTCAATTAAAAATTATCAAAACCAACTATAGCGGAACCCGAAATTAACTATAAAGTTATCAAAGCAACTATATTGTTGTAAGAGACACGCAACAAAAATCTATATATAATATTAAAAGAGGATCTATGCCCTCAATGATTGACATGTGGCAAATGTTGATGTCATTTATCAAAATTGCTTAGTTGGAGTTCAATTGATGAGGTGGATTCTTCAATTGGTGAGTTGTCAATTTTATCTTGGTATGTATTTAAGTTATATCCTATTTCACACTTGCACACTCATTTAATAATTACCACATATATATATATAATATTTCATGCATTTTAATATTCTATAAATTCGAAAAATATTATATTTTTTATCGTGAAATATGTTTTTCGAATTTCTTATGAATATTCAATTATTTTATATTATACATATATATTTTCGAATTTAGTATCTTTTTTATAATAGAATTCAATTTTTTTTATAAATATACATTAATGTATTTTTTATTCTTTCATATTTAACATTTGCACACTCATTTAAATATTAATACATATACATATTCTTTCATAAATTTTATATTTAAAAAAGTCAAAAAATATTATTTCTTACTTACTTAATTTCGTTAGGTGACCTGCCATACACGACCTGAAATCATAATATTTCGATTTTCTTTTTTGTATTATTTTATTTGAATTTTTAAGTTAAATAGTTATGTTAATAAAATAACAATTTAAATATGCATTTCAATAATTATGAAATTTTTAGTGTATTTGAATAATAAAAAATGTCATTTTTAACATTTTGGAACATTTGAAGAAAATTTGAATAAACTATATTTGAATAATTTATACATTTATATTTTTTCACTGTTAGATTATTCCATTATATATATATATATATATATATATATATATATATATATATATATATATATATATATATATATATATATATATATATATATATATATATATATATATATATATATATATATATATATATATATATATATATATATATATATATATATATATATATATATATATATATATATATATATATATATATATATATATATATATATATAATTATTGTTTTTTATATTATATTCATATATTGAAACATACAATCTGCATCAATGACCGGATTTTTTTACCAACTAAAATTAATGGTTGATGCATATTTTCCATTTTTAATTGGTTATGTTAATGGTAATATTATAATTCAGTCAATTAAAATAAATTGAATAATTAAGGAAAATTGTAATAATAAAGTGAATGATTAATGTTTGATGTGAATATATTATTTATAATAAATTCACACAATGTTTGACTCAATCCACTAATTACGTTTTTTGTTATGTTGCAAATGGAATTACAATCATGTGTTTTTTTTTCTTTAAAAAAATACATATAATATATGAAGATAATATTATATTCACAATTAAGAATTATTATTTTTAATTTTTACCCCAAAATATTTACGTTCACTTTGGCATTTTAATTTATTTTAATTATAAAATATACCTTTTTATCAAAGTTTTCCTTTTCTATATGCATGCAATGTTTATTATACGCAACTCATTTTCCATAGCTAATAATTTACATCCAATTTTAAAATTAAAGAATTTGAATAATTATGTCAATAACCAATATTTACCATATATTACATACACCAATCACGATTTTAGATTGATTTTTAGCATAATAAATCATCAATCAATCCATAAATGTGAGTGATCAATTTCCTAATTAGATTAATATCAATCAATAATATAGTTGCCTAACATATCTAATTCTAAAAAGATCTTCTTACACCACATCTTAAACTCTATAAATACTCTATTGTTTTAACTCATATTTATACATTGCCCGCCCATAACCCACCAGAGATATTTTTGTTTGCATTGTTTTCATATTTTATTATCTTGTTTTTCTCAATCGATTTTTTTTGTTCTTGATGAAAACATTAATTGGATTTCGTTGTTATTTCATTTTTCTTGATATTATTTTTTATTATTATTTGTTGTTATTTTTTTCCATTTCTTCCTCTAATTTGTTTTCCATTTCATTATGTCTTTCTTATTTTTTGTAAAAAAACATATAGTGGTTTGTAACTATTATAATTTTTTTTTATTGTTATTCACTGTGATTTCTTCTTCTTTTTTCTTATGTTATTATTGATATTTTCTTTTCATTGTTATATCATTTTTTTAGTTTTGTTGATGTTCATTTCTCATTGTTAACTGTTAATTTTTTTTTTCATTTCTTCTTTTGCTTTTCAGAATCTCGGCAAGATGTGTGTAACATACGACAAGCTATTAATACTCTACAATGAATTAGTTTACATGGACACCGGTGTATCCAACCAAGAAGATTATTCAATTTAAGAATATAGTAGACAAATTGTGATTCTAAATGTTTATCTATTATATCGAGCTTTGTAGTGGGTTTTCATCTATGTCGGGTTTTGGTAATTTCAAATTATTATGCTTATATCAAGCATTGCAATTTAAACTTTTTATGTCTTATTCAAACTATTTATTTTTTGGCAAACTATTGTAAACATGTAATTATGTAAAGATTTCGACTTAATTTCAAGATAAATTTTTTTGTCAATCACTATTTAATTTTTTTCACTAAAAATATATTATGATATTTAATTTATTTGTTTCATATTTGTGTTTGTTAATGATTACCTAATATATTTACTGTTGATACTCTGTAAAATTTCTTTAATATTATTCTATTAATGATTGAAAACCAAATTAACTTTATATTTTATAAATGAATCTGTAATGATTTATTTTCATGAAAGCTAAATAATATTCAATAATTTATGTAATTTTATATTGTAAATCGTACATCACACACAGTATGACACAATTATGATTAATATTTTAAAAATATAAGTATTGTCTTTAAATTGTTGTTTATGCAAACCAAAGTAGGGCTATATACAAATTTTGATTTCCACATATCCGAATTTAAGTTTTTTATTACGTAAAAAATTGACATATTAACCACTATTTTTTCTCTATCGATTATTTATAATTTTTTTTAATCGAATTGTGTCTATTAACCACTCAAATGATTTTAATATTATTTTGACAATTCACAATGTTTATTTGCATTTATATTATTTAAAGGGATAAAATACAGTTTGCACCCTTAACGTATATGGTTGGTAACATTTACATCCCTAAAGTTGCAAATATAACACTTACCCCCTCCATTTATGAATATATTTTATTATCATATATTTATAAATATTACATAATATACATAATTTAATTTAACATGTAAGGTTAGTTATAGATTTGATTACATGATATTTTGAATTATCATTTTGCACTGGCTAGATAATGTTCATTTAGTTGAAACAATAATTTAACTAAAATCTTAATTGAAAATTGACATTGAGAATTGCACGGGATATTTTTTCAAAAGTGAAAAATACGGGATATTATTTCATAAGTGAAAAAAATAATCAATTTAATACATAATAAGAAAATATAGTATACTAACATAGTAAAATTTAATAATGTAGTATTATTCATATTTTATATAACATTAGTTTTTTTAAATCTGACATATTAAGATTTATAATCCAATATATAGATTAAGATTTAACGAATCGAATTTTTATCTTTATCTCTTAAGATTTGAGAAATATTGAAGAAAAATAGGAGACTGATAATTGTTGAAAATTATAGTTAAAAAATTAGTAGACAAAAAATATTAAAAATAAATAATTACAAAAGTACCATTAGATAGAATTCTTCAGGATTTAGTTTCAATTTTGATAATTGTTAAAAATTATAGTTACAAATTAGTAGAGAAAAAAAATATTAAAAATATTTAATTACAGAAATATCATTAGGGTTTTTTTACGGTTGCCCGACGTTTCTTTATTTTATATATAAGATCGAATTTCTATCTTTATCTCTTAATATTTGAGATATATTAATGAAAAATAGGAGATTGATAATTGTTGAAAATTAAAGTTAAAAAATTGGTAGACAAAAAATATTAAAAATAAATAATTACAAAAGTACCATTAGATAGGATTCTTCAGGATTTAGTTTCAATTTTTATAATGTTAAATATTATAGTTGGAAATTAGTAGAGAAAAAAAATATTAAAAATATTTAGGATTTTTTAGGGTTGCCCAGCGTTTCTTTCTTTTATATATAAGATATCAATAAGAGTATTAGTATCAGTATCACTGTCCGTATGAATATCAATATCAGTACCAATATGAGAATCAATATGAGTCTCAGTATAAGCATCGGTATCAGTATCAATATCAGTCTCAATATCATTATGAGTTTCGGTGTGAATATATAATGCATCAGCATGAGTATAGGTATTATCAATATGAGTATTAATATCAGTATTATTGTTAGTATCAGTGTACTTACCAGTATCAATACGGTTATCAATATCAATATCAGTATGACTATCAATATGAGTAACAATATTAGTATCAATATTAGTGTCAGTGTTTGTAAAGTATTAGTATCAACGTTAGTGTCAATATCAATATCAGTATAACTATCAATATTAATACCAATATAGTATCAATATGAGTGTCAATATGAATATCACTATGAGTATCAATAGAGTATATGTATGAGTACCAATGTGAGTATTAGTATTAGTAACAGTATAAGTGTCGGTATTCGTATCAGTATTAATATCAGCATTAGTATCATTATTAGTTTTAATATTTGTATTGTATCAGATCAATATCAATATTAATATCAATGTCAATATTAGTAACAATATTACTATCAAGATTAATATCAATATTGATATAAATATTAGTATCAATATCAATATCAATATTAGTATCAGTATCATTATCAATAGGTGTATTAGTATGAGTGTCAATATGATTATCATTATTAGTATCAGTATAAGTATCGATATTTATATCATTATTAGTACAAGTATTAGTATCAATATTAGTATGAGTTTGTATGAATATGAGTATTGGTATAAATATCGGTAATATTAGCATTAATATCAATATTAGTATAAGTATTAGTATCAATATCAGTATAAGTATCATCATTAATGTGAGTATGAGTATCAAAAGTAGTATCAATACGAGTATCAATCTGAGTATCAATAGTAATATAAGTATTAGTGTGAGTTTCAGTATTAGTATGTGTATCAGTATGCGTACCAATAGAAGTATTTGTATGAGTATCATTATTAGTATCAGTATCAATATCAGTATTGATATAATATTAATATGAGTATCAATAATATACCAGTATGAGTATCAATTTGAATATCAATATGAGTATCAATATTAGTGTCAGTATTAGTGTCAGTATTAGTGTCAGTATTAATATCAGTATCAGTATGAATATCTGTATAATAGAAGTATGAGTACCAATATGAGTATAGGTGTGAATATCAATATCAATACCCGTATAAGTATCAGTGTTAGTATGAGTAACATTATCATTATTAGTATTAGTACCAATATAAGTATCATTATGAGTATCAGTATCAATATCAATATTTGTGTAAGTATGAATATCAGTTTAAGTATCAATATGAATATCGGTTGAGTATCGTTATGAATATCAATATTAATATCAATATATTAGCGTCAGTATCAATACCAATATCAATATCAATATTAGTATAAATATTAGTACAATATCGATATTAGTATAGTTATTACTATCAGTACCAATATTAGTATAAGTATCAGTATCAATATCAATATCAATATTTGTTTCAAAAAAAAAAATCAATATCAATATGAGTATCAGTATCAATATCAATATGCGTATAAGTACGAGTATCAGTAAGTATTAGTATGAGTATCAATACAATATCCGTATAAATACGAGTATTAGTAAGTATTAGTATGAGTATTAATATTAGTATCAATATTAATATCAGTATTAATATGAGTATTAGAATGAAGTTTTTCAGCGTATCTGAAGGTAATACTATATAAAATTTTATACAATATTAAATAACAATCTTTATTTTCTATTACTTATATGTTTTGTTATTTCTCATTTGTAGGTTTGTTTTAATTGTACTACAAACTTGCTATGGACTCCACTCACTTTTCTTCAGGAAGGTAATTTTTTATATCGATTTTATATTATTAAACATTATATTTGTATTGTTTTGGTACATTTTACGTATTTTGCATGATCACTGTACAAAATATGTAGATCAATTGAATTGTATTGGATTTGTTACCTGCTTTTAGAGCGGTTGGTATCAAACACCTAACATTGATTGTTTGGATAATCAATTAGTCTATTTTAAATATTACGTGTGTGTGTGTGTGTATATATATATATATATATATATATATATATATATATATATATATATATATATATATATATATATATATATATATGTATATGTATATACACACACACAGTCTGCTATATTAAATGGTCAATATAAATGTTATACATAGATGATACCCACATATGTTTCTTAGATACCCATTATAAATTGATAGCCGTATTTCCAAATTTATGTTTCATAATTTGCTATTTACTTTCTATTATATGTGCCAATCTTCTTTTTCTTTTCCTTTAGAAATTTCCTTTTTCTATTTAATTTATGTTTAAGTATATAAATCGTAAACTTATTTTTATTGTTTATCAAATAAGAGAAGAGTTAGAGACAAAAAGAAATTAATATGGATATTAATTGATATGATTCTATATAAAGTTTAACTGTAAACTATATTTTTGACAAGTGGTAGTACCTACATTTGACACATGTTTTATGTATCTTCTTTTAATTTGTTTGAAATAATAATAATTTTATTCAACTAAGAGTATACAAATAATCATTAGTTTCTTTATGCGGCAAAATTACTAAATTTAAACGTTTAAGTTATAATTATGTCAACATTACTTACGTATGAGTATTAGTATTAGACACACGCTTTATGTATCTTCTTTTAATTTGGATACCTATAACGATTCCTTATACTATGTAATTAATTAGTCTATTTTAAATATTACGTGTATATATATATATATATATATATATATATATATATATATATATATATATATATATATATATATATATATATAGATGATACCCACATATTTTCTAGATACCCATTATATATTGATAGCCGTATTTCCAGATTTTTGTTTCATAATTTGCTATTTACTTTCCATTATATGTGCCAATCTTTTTTTTTCTTTTCTTTTTGCTATTTAATTTATGTTTAAGTATATAAATCGTAAACTTATTTTTATTGTTTACAGAGAAGAATTAGAGACAAAAAGAAATTAATAATGGATATTATTTGATATGATTCTATATAAAGTTTAAATGGAAACTTTATTTTGACAAGTGGTAGTACCTACATTTGACACATGTTTTATGTATCTTCTTTTAATTTGTTTCACATAATAATAATTTTATTCAACTAACAGGAAACAAATAATCATTAATTTTATTATGCGGCAAAATTACTAAATTTAAACGTTTAATTTATAATTATGTCAACATTACTTACGTATGCATGAGTATCCGTATTAATATTACTATTAGTACCAATATCAATATGAATATTAGTATCAATATTAATAACAATATCAGTATCACTATGAGTATGAGTATGAGTATGAGTATGAGTATGAGTATGAATATGAGTATGAGTATAAGTATGAGTATGAGTATGAGTATGAGTATGAGTATGAGTATGAGTATAAGTATGAATATGAGTATGGGTATGAGTAAGAGTATGAGTACAAGTATGGGTATAAATATCAGTATCAGTATCCGTATCAATTTCAGTATAAGTATCAGTATAATATCAGTATCAGTATTATTAATAGTATCAATATCAGTATCAATATCAATATCAATATTAATATTAGTATTAGTATTAGTATTAGTATTAGTATTAGTATTAGTATTAGTATTAGTATTAGTATTAGTATTAGTATTAGTATTAGTATTAGTATTAGTATTAGTATTAGTATTAGTATCAGTATTAGTATCAGTATTAGTATCAATATCAATGTCAATATTAGTATTAGTATGAGCATCAATATTAGTATCACTATCAACATCAATATTAGTATTAGTATTAGTATTAGTATTAGTATTAGTATTAGTATTAGTATTAGTATTAGTATTAGTATTAGTATTAGTATTAGTATTAGTATTAGTATTAATATTAGTATTAGTATTAGTATTAGTATTAGTATTAGTATTAGTATTAGTATTAATATTAGTATTAGTATTAGTATTAGTATTAGTATTAGTATTAGTATCAGTATTAGTATTAGTATCAGTATCAGTATTAGTATTAGTATCAGTATCACTATTAGTATTAGTATCAATATCAGTATTAGTATTAGTATCACTATCAGTATTAGTATCATTATCAATAACAATATCAGTATGAGTATGAGTATGAGTATGAGTATCAATATATGTATCAATATTTGTATGAGTATTGGTGTGAGTATTGGTATGACTATTGGTATGAATATTAATATTGGTATTCATATTGGTATATATTAGTATTGATATTAGTATTAATAATAGTATTAATATGAGTATTAGTATTAGTATCTGTATCGGTATCAGTGTCAATATGTGTATGTGTATCAGTATGTGTATTAATATTAGTATCAATATTAATATCAGTATCAATATCAATATCAATATTATTATCATTATTATTATTATTATCATTATTAGTATTATTATTTGTATTCGAATTCATATTAGTCTTGGCGTATTAGCATTAACATTAGTATTAGTATTAGTATTAGTATTAGTGTTCATATTAGTATTGGCGTATTAGTTTAAACATTAAATATTCGTATTAGAATTGGCGTATTATTATTAATATTAATGTTGATATTAATATTAGTATTAGACTATTATAATAATCATCGTATTAATATTAGAATTTGTATTAATAGTAGTATTATTAGTGTTGGTTTTAGTATTAATATTAGTATTGGTATTAGTATTATCAATTTTAGTTTTAGTTTTAGTAGTAGTAGTTGTTATTAGGGTAATATTAGTATTAATATTAGGGTGACGTAGGCAATTGTACGCCGCAATGTCTATTGTTAAAAATAGATTTGAGATAAAGATATGTATTAACTCAGAATCGGACGATATAACTAAAATTAGAGCAATGTTATGTGCACAAAAGATTTTCAGCGAATATGAAGGTAAATCACAAACAATAGATTTTTTTTTCAATAAAACATTTTTTTGGTATTATTTACACGTATGTCAATTGATCAATGTTTTCGTTTGTTTTCTTTCATCCAATTTTTTTTTTTTAAATTGATCTCGTGCATCGCACGGGTGAATTACTAGTTAAAATAAAAAACAACTATATTAATAATTTCGACTACAACAGTAACAAAAACGACTATATTTTTGTTAGTAACACCAGCGGAATTTCAACAAACGAACAACCGTTCTACTTTTGGTTGAACAAATTAAAATCCAAAACAATGCAAATACTGTTAGAAAATTTATCGTATATACATACGAATCCCAAGAACCAACATGCTTGAATCAACGAGAATTAAACACAAACACAAACACGGAAGCGTACCTTACATCATGGAATCCAATCTTCGAATCTCCACTGGATTTGGGACAGGTCTTCCAAAGAATCCGCAGTTCCTTAATTATCTCTCTAACGATGGATTTTAGAAGAGACGGAATGATTGCGTTTCTTTGGGGACCACGACCCTTTATATAACTGTAGAGTCCAGTTATATTATAATTGTGATTCAGCCCCATCAATAAATCACAATTAAGCCCTAATTGTCTCGACACATTAGGCCCATAATTATAGTCTAATACCCATAAGTCCAACCCAATAATCTTTATTAGATCACAATTAATTTGGACTTTCTTTTAGATAGCCATACACATTTACGTCACATATGTGAGCCCACATAATTACTGAAATAATTCCAACAATCTCCCACTTGGGCCACATATGTTATATACCTTATAAATGTATACACCTTATGAGCTCAAAATTGCTATCATATAAAAAGGTATTCCTTACAATCTCGTCCATTGACCATACTAATATAGGACTAAAGAGGCTTTCGTCACATTGAGCGTGTCTAAACCCAACAATAATCACGTATACCAATATAGCCAAACGACATAGATCAAATCATGGTGTGTAGCATGGAAATTACATATAATGTGATCTTAACATGCCTATTTCCAACTGGTCCTACTTTAAACTTTATTGAGACCAAATCTTTACATATTTGTACAAAGTGTAGCCAAATACTTTATTTCTGCAGAAAACCAAATACACAAAATTGTGTCCAAACATATCATAGAGCTACCAAAATGTATTTATATGTACACATACATACAAACTCCCACTGGACCAAAATATCCTTAAATGATATAACACCTACATGAGCAATGCTCATGAATACCTTATGTGTTAATCCTTTAGTAAGCGGATCCGCAATTGTGGAGTTTATCTTAATATGCTCTATGTACTGTTCACTTTGTACCTTTAACAACAAAGAACTTTCACAAGCTCTTGTTGTTGTTCGAAAGTATAGCTGTTAAATATTGTCACCGTATAACTTTAATACAAATCAACATGTGCAGCCTAATGACAAGTGTTTATAGCTATATTAAAAAAAGAAGATGCCAAAAATTACCATAAATTCTTAACCATCGTGAACAGAGCTTAAAGTGTTTGCTTAACACCCATGTCAAAATAGCTCAATCACTTAGGTTTACATTAACCAAAATGGATCTATACTTTATACGCATCATAAAAATCAAAATCATGAATAAACCACACGATCTCCCAAAATATCTAATTTTGATAAATGAGCATATGTATATAACTTACATTCCCTATAATTACTGCATAACCCATTTGGCTGCTTTGCTAAATGATCCACTTTATAGGGTTATTCAAATATCTGCCTAACTTTATGCACACCTTAACCGAATGTGTACATTCTTTTACATAAAATGTTTATTGGGCATTGAATTGAGACTAAACAAGTCTCCTTTGTTGTGAGATTATCTCCCACTAATCCTTGGGTATGTACAATCATTAACTTTATTCATCTCAAAGTACATACGAGATAATTAGCTTATGATTGTAACATCATTAACGGGAATTTTAAATTTCATTAATGGACTACTTTAGTTTGCAATCAATATCCTTCAAATCTTTAAAATTTTATGGTTGCACTTTATTGTTCCAAAAATATTACTATTTGAGAAACATATTCCTTGTGTCCATAAATCTCTTAATAGAGTCGATATGAGTGAAATATTTAATGACTAAACGTACCATATATCTTTCAATATTGCACATTTGAATTATATTTGGTCTCTATTATTTGTAACCAAATTCACACCTTATGGCAATTTGATAAGATCTTAATGTCTTGTCATTCTAAATTTCAACTCATCTTTAATGCTTTATTATTTTAAGGTTGTTGAGTTTGCTCTTTAAGTAACAATTATCAAGACTTGATTGGGGAATTGTTCAACATTGTCTTATCAAATCTCCAAATCTACTTTTCAAACAACGACAAGTATAAAGACATGTACATTGTCAAAAGCAGTATTAGGAATCAAATTGATTCATCTTTAAAGACAATGTCTATAATCTAAATTTCTCCCCTCAAACTCAACATCCTTAAAAATTTTAAATTTCCCCTTTTAAAAATAATATATTGCAGCACTTAATGTTTCTCCTAAATGTACCTTAGCAAAGAAGAATGACTTATCATACTTCTTTGAATGTCCTTGAATGTTCTATTCTTGAAATTTGTACTATCTTAAATTGCTTATGTAAGATTTTACTGTATGAGACTCTTACTTAATTATAGGTCAAATTTTGAATTATGAAATAGACCAAGCTTAATGTTTTCAAATGAACAAGCTAACCGAATTTGTTCAAGAGAAAATCTAAATCCATCTAATGACGGTACCAAATGTCTATTTCATAATTCAAAATAAACATAAGAGTCCTCATAGCCTCAATCCCAAATGCTTACATAACCTTTATAGATGTATATCTTTCAACATCAATTAAATGTTGGTTATGTGAATAACCCTTTATATACACACTTAAGTGAATAGTGTAACCCAGGATCTATTCACTAAATGTGTCTCGGTACAAAGTCGAAATATATTTTAGAACAAATTAAAGCGAGAAACAAACATAATTACGTTTTTCAACGTACCTCAGATGTAAACTGCAATTATAATGATTTATCTTAAGATGTACTAGTCAAATTAGCACTTAGTCTTTTCTCCCTTAATTATTTATTCTTCGTGTGAACGGTCAAAGTTTTATTCTTTACGTTTTACAACAAACCTTATATTGACCGTTCACAGAGAAAAATAAATTAAACCATATCCACTTTCAAGTCAGTGAAACCACACTAACTAAAGTGCTATAACTCAAAATGAGATTAGACTATTACTTAATATGCTTACTTATGTTCCTTTTCTTTATACCTTATTTAAACAATAGATATCAAAATCTAATTTGTTGCAACTTTATCGTTTTAAAATAAAACGTATCCTTACTATCTTTAAGGAACCTTCTAGTACGTAGCCCCAAATTAAACCTTATGCCCCCAAAAAATTATTTAAAATGGATGCACCTAATGATCTTAAATTTTATAAATAGAACGACGATATACTCTAGGTTCTTCTATTGTTCTATCCAAAAACAAATTCAAGATCTATGCACCATAATAGGTAATAATAAAATATTTGTGCCATTAAGCACAAAGTGTTATAGGCAGATAATGTGTAAGCATATAAATAAATTAAATAGAGAACGTAAATAAAACCAATATACTCACATTATAATCCAAATGTGACTTTTCAATTTTAAATAATTATGGAGTACATCTCAAGATGCCTAGCACAACATTAATATCATGTCTTTGGACAATAATATTAACTGTAAGTGGCACTCTCGTTGTAGTAATCAAGTGCTGACGATAAATCCTGTCAAATAATGAGCCCATCTTTGGATGTCACTTATTATTCACATGGAAACTTAACAATTGTCACGCACTTATTACCACAGTTGCATATGTGGTTCGGCCAAATATCAACCTACCTTTGGGTATAATTAAATATTCGTATGAATTCACATATACATAACATCTTAACATTCTCAATAAGCTAATCTCCACAGAGAGGTCACTTTGGTGGCTTCATGCTTCAATCAGTTATCTTAAAAGTCAGACAACTTAATAACAAGTCATTAGATGTACCCAAAAAATTATTTAGAAATTTAAAGTCGCTGTTGAACGCCAAGGCTCTAAAGACATCACCTGAGCGCTAACAGTCTGTATCCAACACTAAGGTTGCCTCACTGTATTATTTTCGAATCAAACTCAGTAATATGGTTATTCATAAAAATAAGTATGAATTGAAAACGTCAAATCTATCTTTATTTTGAATTTGAGCTAAAGATAATGTGGGGCTCACAATTCAACTTTATTTAGATTTAGAGGCAAAAATAAATTTTAACCAATAAATCTAACTTTATATGGATTTGGACTGCATTAGTAACTCAATTTTAGACTTAAAACAAGGGTTTCGACTTTCGACTCAAATGCCGAATGAGTCAACCCTTATTTGGTTAATTAATAACCATTAATCATATTTTGATTCGTTAATGTTCAAATTATGCTTGGTCAGAAACTTATTGAATTAATAAATTAATTCATATCCTTAATTCGACCAATTAATTAAAACATTTAAGTCTAATAAGGCATGAACTTTAAGATCCGAAAATTCCCCAAATTAGCATTAGAAAACCAAATTTGAAATTCAAAATGAATTTCACTTTATTGACCAAACAAAACCTCAAAAGAATTTAAAGGAATTCACATATTAGTTCGGTCCCTCAAAATAATTGAAATATTTTAAACGGCCCCAAAACCTTAAATTAACCTTTTTTTTTTTTTTTTTTTATATTCCTTAAAAATTGCCCTTGCCCCAAAACCAGAAAATCTTTCAACTTAAAAGGACTGAATTGAAATTTTGAAAGAAAGGCCTTTGAGTGAAAAGGAATCTAAGATTCAGAAATACTTAATTTGAGACTTATAATATATCCTCGAAAAATATATGACTGCTTTGGGAGAAACTTTAAAAGTGGGGACTGAAATGCAGTTTTCGAAAGCTTGAGGTCTGGAATACAGATCTTTCATTATTTCAAATTGACCCCGGCTGAAAATCAGGAATAACCAAAATATGGGCCAAATTGAAATATTGCTAAATATCTCAAACTTAAATTAGGGGACCAAATTTGAAATTACAGAAACCCTAAATCTGGGGTTAAATTGTAATTTCCCAATTTTCTTTCTTCAGACCCGCCGCCACCACCATGACTTTGCAACCTAAGCAACACCACCGCCGAAAACACACAACTCACACTCTCTCTCGGTCGGCCACTAAAGATCCCTTATTAGCGAATCCCCGCCGCCAAGAATCGCCAAGGACAATGGCTTGTGTTCGCTATATTGGCCGCCGGAAACGGGAAGAAGATGGTGGTGTGAGTCATGGTCGTCGCCGCGGTGAATCTTGCGACCGTGAATCACAGCCGAATGGCCGCCGTCTTCTCCTGGCTGAACTAAAATTTGTTGTGGTGGTGTTGGTATGGTGATGGTGGAACCATAAGGAGGACTAATTTTAAATTATTGCAGCGGTGGTGCCGAAGGATGGCTCGGCCGGAAAACCAAATCAGCCGCCATTCATTTACCGTTGCAAATTGGAATTTCAGACTTTTATCGTAAACCTTAATTCTTTAATCTTAATTCAATTCATAAGAATTGACTTACATCATGAAAAAAAAAAAATCATGTATCCAAAACGGAATCAATCAATAACAATAGAACAATTTCAAATAATTGAATTGTATATCAGATTCCGATTCGCATAAAGAGAGGAAAAATCAGATATGCAACCCAGTAATTAAATCGTATTTCAGATTCAATACTAGCCCTAATTTCAATGTCTGACCAAAATTTTTAGATCTTAAATTCAGGATTACATAACACAATTATGGATTCAAATTTCGATAACAATTTACATAATCAAATTCATAAAATCATATCTCATATCACACCTAAATCCCCGATGATTCAATACATGGTGGCTCTGATACCACTTGTTAGAAAATTTATCGTATATACATACGAATCCCAAGAACCAACATGCTTGAATCAACGAGAATTAAACACAAACACAAACACGGAAGCGTACCTTACATCATGGAATCCAATCTTCGAATCTCCACTGGATTTGGGACAGGTCTTCCAAAGAATCCGCAGTTCCTTAATTATCTCTCTAACGATGGATTTTAGAAGAGACGGAATGATTGCGTTTCTTTGGGGACCACGACCCTTTATATAACTGTAGAGTCCAGTTATATTATAATTGTGATTCAGCCCCATCAATAAATCACAATTAAGCCCTAATTGTCTCGACACATTAGGCCCATAATTATAGTCTAATACCCATAAGTCCAACCCAATAATCTTTATTAGATCACAATTAATTTGGACTTTCTTTTAGATAGCCATACACATTTACGTCACATATGTGAGCCCACATAATTACTGAAATAATTCCAACAAATACGCCCCAACTTAGCACCTCAAAAAGAAAAAAAACAATGAATTTGAATAAAAAAAAAAACGAATCAAATCTTGTGGAGAGAAACCGAAAATGAATAAAAGAAAAATGAAAACACATTCAAACTTCAACCAAACGAAACCCCAAATTGCGAGCACGGAAGGGGAAAAATGGCGGCAGCAGTGCTGTGGTGGAAGGAGTAGAAGTCGGGTAGCCATGCGAGCACGGGAAGGGGGAGACGGCGGCGGTATCTATGGCAGAAGGGGGACTAGAAGTCGGATAATCACTCCTTTGCCGGCGCCGCTGACGAAGAGACGCTTTAAACAACAATAAAAAACGACGACCATAGACCAATCGCAAAGCTTCGGCACAAACGGAGAAGAGAGCAGTTTGGAGTTGCTTCTCCAATGGGATAACCAGAGAGAAAAGAGAGAGCAGTCTGTGGAGAGAAAAATGGTTAGATAAATATAATAGATTGTGTAATATGGTTTGGGGTATATTAGAGCCCGTTTGGTTGGCAAGATAAGATTAACCAAGATAAGATTAAATAGTCTAATGAAACCCAATTATTTTATTGGAGCTTGCGACGTCCAACAAAAAAAATTACACTAGAAGGCAAGATAAGCCAAGATAAACCATGATTACATAATTTTGGATGGTCGACCCGGCAATTTATTGGGATATCAAACATCAAATTAAGTCCAACTACTTAGTTAATCTTGGTTTATCTTGGCAACCAAACTGGCCTATATATATTATGTAGTAATTTATTAAATATTTATTTAATTAAATAACTAATGGGAATTTCACTAATAAAGTAAAAAAGGGCTAGATCCACCCACCCTTGTTATACTAATGAGTGAGGGGTTCTTACTAATAATCCCATAAATGTAATACCTTCTTAGCAGAAAATAATGATATTATTACTTGGATTTTTTTTTTTAAATAGAATTTGTATTACTTTGACATGAAAGATATAAAATTACTAGAAGTGTAAATATATGATATAAAGATCAAACGTTACATTGTTGAGTTGCTCCTCAAAATGGATGGGTCCAACAAAGACTTCTGGAGTGATTTTTACGGATTTTAAAAGAGTGTATTATTTTTAGTTTTCAATATTTTCCTTTAACATAAGTACATGTGTTCTGCAAGTTCTTGTAAAAGGAAAAACTGCTGATCATAAAATTTGGAATCCTTATCTATTTTTTCAAAATTGGTTGTATTTACAAATATTTTAAAATAATGAGTTTCAGTTGCATTTTTAGAAGTTGCAATAGGCAGGCTTGCAGCTTTTTTTTTTTTGTAAAGACATTGATTGTTATAGAATGTATTAGACTATAAAGTAACTCATATATACGGATATGCATGTAAAATTGGAGAAATATGTATTGAACAAGAAATTGAAAGCTTCTGGAAAGAGAGTGCTACTGTCGAAGGAATTCATTGTTTTCATTTCTACTGCCCAAACATCACTATTTATACAAGAATGGAGATGGCAATTGTCATGTTTTTCTAAGATTAGTACAAGAGAAATATTGCCAAGTAGCTATGGCCTTTGACGACTTATGGCCTGTGAGATTTAGATGGTGTTTTGCTAAGCTTATAAAATGTTAAAATGAGCTTATAAGATGTTTTAGAGCTTATAAGTTCTTCTAAAGCATTTGGTAAATGTTAAGTGTATATTTTTACACTTAATCGTACCTTTTCATTGGAGCTTTTGGTGTATTTTATTGATAATTGATGCTTAAAGTGTTGATTTATTGTGTTTTAGGTACAAATTAGAAAATGGATAAATAGAGGGTCAAAACAGCAATTTTGGAGAAAATATTGGCAAAAAGTGAATAAGTCAAAAATCTGAAGAAGAAGAGCTCAGACGGCTGTCCGAGAAGTACACTTAGAATTCGGACGGCCGTCCGAATATTTTCCTGGGAAGAACAAAGTCTCTGGAATTAAGACGGGCGTTTGAAATTTGAACTGCAAATCCGGACGACCGTCCGAGAAGACGTAGAGGCACAATAAATGAATTCTAATTGTACAAGGAAACTACCTTTTTCTCCGACTTTTCCACCCTATAAAAGACCAATTCAAGCACACAATTTGGGATCGAACTTTTTACATAATCTAGGAGCAAGAGAACTGAGAAACGAAGACGAAGACTTGACGAATCTTCATCATAGTTCTTCCTTTACTTTTCTTTTCTACTTTTATGAATTTTGGTATTTTTATTATGTTTTTCGTAAAGAACATGAGTAGCTAAGCTTTTAATCTAGGATTTTGTTGGAACCCTATTTGGTGATTCGAACCTATTTTTCTAATATTATGCAAGTTTAAATTCCATGATTATTTCATCTATTTGATCTTATTTAGCTCATGAACCTAGCTAATTTATGTTGCTATGTGTTATTGTTAGAATTGAATCGACAGATCGTTTTAATAATTAGAACAGGGATAGAAGAACATTCCAGTAGTTTTCACTGGATGAGTGTGTTAATTGCATGTGGTGTCGTAGACATACAAATATTACCTTAGGTAGCCGTTTACGAGACTTGTTAGTTAATGCTTTAGTCATAATTGGCTTGCATAGACATATAGTGAACCGTTTATGAATAATAGACTCATAATACACGCGACAGCGGGTTGTGAGTAATTGAGTGTCTCGGGTTAATAATCGGGAATCGTATCTTGCATGATGGAGGTTTAATTGGGTGACGAATTATCGCATAGGGGGAAGATAAAATCCTAGATCCAATTTTATATTGATACTTTCTCGAGATTATTTGCTTTCATAATTAGATTGATTATTTAGTTGATTAAATTTGACAACCTTGCGTAGGTTGGATAAAAATCATAGTTGTTAGAATTTGGTACTTAGCATTAGATAAATTGAGTATTCCCTGTGGGATCGACATCCGACTCTCACGAGTCCACTATTACTACTTGTTTGCGAAACGTGCACTTGCGTGTTAGTTATTTAGCCCAATAGTAAATTTTCAAGAAAATATCTTAATTTTTTTTAAATAAGCTGTTGTAAAGCAAATAAGATCTTTTTTTAAAAAAGTACCTATACCCACCTTTTTATTTAAGATCTTATAATGAGTAAAAATATGAAATAAGTTCATTATCGAAACACTCTAAAAATTAATTCTAAAAATAAGATGTAACAACTTATCAGCTCTAAAAACATCTTATCAGACGTAAGAACTTATCAACTATTTAAAATAAGCTTGGCCAAACACCCTCTTAGACCACAAAAAACAATAGGATATATATGATTGTGTTTTAGCTGAAGGGAGAATGTGCATTTAAATCCCTTGTCATGGACCTATTTGCCATTCGCCCATAATTATACGATAAATATATTAAGAGAATCGGATCTTAGTACATGAGTGAGGTAAATCTTGTATTTATAGGTAAATATTGCAATCTTATATTTTTTGATATGTATATAAAAACAAATATACAATGGTGGAATCAAGTGTATATATATAGGAATATATTAAATACATATATGTCAAACAATTATATTTTTATACCAAACACATATAATATTTTGTGCAAGCTTACATAGAAACAAATCAATATGATTATAATAGCACATATAACAGTCAATTATATATATGAAAGACATAGTTAGTATATAGTATAGTATATAGTAGAACCTCGACAAATTAATACTCGATAAATTAATAACCTCGCTTAAATGATATATTTTTTCGATCTCGACTCGGGGAGAACGTGCTAAATTAATAATTCGCTAAATTTATAAGACAATACACATTCGAAAATTTTAAGAAGCCCCATATAATTTATAAATTAATAATGCATATAAATAATTGTTAAATTACACGGTACATCAAATATTTTATAGATCTATGAAGGCTTAATACAATACAATTTAATTGTCGCTTGTTTCTTATTAAAGTTCACATTATCATCAATCTCGTCCCTCACTTTTCTTAACATGGTTAGAACTTTCGGTATAGTTTTCTCATAACTCTACATAAAATCGTTATATACCATTGTTGTTTTAAGAGTTTCCGTTTGTGAAACGGACTCTATAGTGCATTGAACTAATAATGGAATGAATAATATACATGTAAAAAAATAAAAAAAAATACATTTATTGAAAAAAATAATAAAAATAATTTCATAAATTAATAAGTTATTAATTAATGTATAAATTAATAATTATTAATTAATCGATAAGTTAATATTTTGCTAAATTAATGAAATTTTGATGGTTCCAACTGTATTAATTTATAGAGGTTTAACTGTATTTTGTATATGTATTACATGTATTTGTTCCTTATAGTTATTTGGATTAATTAACTACTATAATTAATGCTTAATAGGTGGGCACGTAATGTTTGCCACTAACAAATTATTGTTATGTTTATTATATTCTCTTTTTCTTTATCCTTTTCTTTTTTTCATCTTTCTTCAAAAAAAAATTCTTTTTCATTTATAATAAATCTTAACTTAGTATAACCTTTTTCGAAAAATAAAATAAAATTTAGTATATCTTGATATTTTTTATTTATCGTATAATATTGTATCCTATAAATCCTATAAATATGCAAGGGGCAATTATTTAAAGTACACAAATCAATACTCCCTCTATCCCATATTATATGTCTTTTTAGAGAGTTTTTCCCAAATTATTTGTCATTTTACATTTTCAATGAAGCATTAATTGCATTATTTTCAATTTTACCCTCAATCACTCCTAATTAATTAGTTGATAATCAATTAATGTCGAGGATATTTTTGTAATTTTATATATTTTTTACTATAATCTATGCGCATTTATTGATTTTCTTAATATGTGCAAAACAACCCAAAACGACATTTAAATTGGGACGGAGGGAGTATTATGATGTAATCGAATATATTGTTTTTAACTATTTGTTTCATAGTTCAATTTTTTTATGTTACTCATAATTATTTTACACCTTATATACATAAATAAGATTATTTATTGAATTTAATAGAATTTATTCCTTAATATAGATTATTTCACACTATATAGATAAAAAATTATAAATTATAAGATATTTTATTTATTAAATTTATAAGAATTCTTTTAATATAAATTTTCATTAAAGCGAGCATGTAATATATAGTAATTAACATAAAAGGAATGAACCAAAAAAAAAAAAGAAAGAGAAGAGACTGGATTTTCGAGAAGAAAAAAAAAAAGTAATATCATTTAACCAGGAAATAGCAAACTAAGTGTGATAAAAGATATAGTGAGAAGTGAAAATATGCTCTGCCCCATCATCCAGAATTCCTCTTCCCCTTCGCCATCACCGGAACCACCGCCTTACCACTCGCTCGACTCATTGGACGGCCCATAAAATTATTGTAACTCAGACGCTCTTTTCAAACTGGCTCGACTCATTGGACGGCCCATAAAATTATTGTAACTCAGACGCTCTTTTCAAACTCGCTCGACTCATTGGACGGCCCATAAAATTGGATATCCATACAAGCTCGCTTATTAAAGAGAGATATGCTAGCATTTGTATAGAAGTGGACACTGATAAACCCCTCCCACCGTATATATTACTTAACAATAATCGACAAGTTATATCATATGAATTTAATTCATGTTTTTGTACCGGTTGTGGTTTTATCGGACATTATAAATCTCAATGTAAAAAGATAAGCAAAACCAAAGCCAGGCGGATAATCGAGTTCCGGATTGGAATGTTGTTGAAAGAAACATACACGCGGAACGATCGAAAGTCCCGGCGATCACAGGTTTCAAGTTAAGAATAACTCTATAGGTGGTTCGCCCAATCGATAAACTCAAATCTGGGTCCCGAAAAAGGACGTGTCTCGGATAAGGAACGGCGCGGGAATCGCAGAATCGACAGAACACGACAAACAAGACCGGCGGAGACAAAAGAAAAGGAGAAAGACAAAACGGAAGAAAGAGAGAAATACCAAACGGAAGAACGAGACAAACATGCACTCCGAAACTACGAAACCGCGTGCAAACAAAATTTGAGTTCAGCCTCAAACGGACCAACAACACCCAGAAACGTGAATCAACCATCCATGCAACCAAATCCTCGCGACCAACTAATCGTGATGGGTCAAAACGAATACTTGGTACAGGCGTTCCACACAAACCCTCCGTTGTTTTCACCAGGGCTCATCGGAATGCCGAGAAATCGGTGGGATGGGCGAGATGGAGCCACAGAACGGCCCCAACACGGCCGGAACGGTAGAAAATAATTTGAAAATAAACATAATTTAACTAAAAAATAACGAAAAAAATGACTAATTTGACTAAAAAAATAAGGAATAAAAACATAATTACCTTTTCTCTCAAATTTTTTTTGTTTGGCTGGTGACTTTTCTAATATTATTGTTTTTACTATTTGGCTTGTGACTTGTGAAATATTTCTTGGATTCTAATATTTTGTATTATGATGAATTTGATTTTACTATTGGGAGCAGATTTCCGCTGCTCAACTTACTAAAGCAATGACAATAAATTCCCACCACTCCTCTTTTCCTCAATTTTTTTTTTCAAATAAACAATCAATAATACATCATCAAAAAATTCATGCAGATTGCAGAGGTTCACATCATCACATGCACTCCTATAAGCTAGCCTTTCACATCCATGTCTCCCACAAGCCACAATTCCACTAAATAATATAACTAATAATAATACATATCATGGATTGATATCAGCTTTTATCATCAATACATAATATAAACAGAGAGGCATTGCAGAGGCACTGGAGAAGCAGAGAGTAAAAGAGAAAAATATAAACAAAGTCATTAAGAAAAAAATTGAAGTGTTCAATTATCAACTCTTTTCTCCGTAAAAGGTACAATTTGATATGTTTGTAATTTTTTAATTTATAATTCTATATGTTGCTAAAATATTGTAGTTTATAATTTAATATTTGGGTAAATTACACCCACACCCCTGAGGTATACTTAAATAACTTTAAGGTCCCTGTGGTATCGATAATTACACTCACCCCCTTGAAACGTAGTTATAAACCCTAATGGCATAATTCATTTGATACGTTATTACGATAGAGTTCTAACGGACTATTGGCTTCAGGAAGTGATGAAGACAACAAAGAGTTATGGGTGATTTAAGAAATATTGGGGAAGCCATGGGGATGTTTGGTTATGTTTCCAATGGGATTTTCTAGTTTTCAAAATTTCTGATGGAAAAAGTAGTTTATTGGTTTTTGTGTGGAAAATGGGAATATGTTTGGATGAAAAAGTGTTTTTAGTTTTGTATAGGTATAGAAATGAGAATATGTTTGGTTATGGTGTGTTTTCTCTACGAAAGTACGTGCAAAAGTATAATATAATAATAATAATAATAATAATAATAATAATAATAATTATTATTATTATTATTATTATTATTATTATTATTATTATTATTATTATTATTATTATTATTATTATTATAATTATTATTATTATTATTAGGGTAAATTACAAACACCCCCCTGAGGTATGACCAAATTACAAAAACACCCCTCTTGTTTGGATAATTACAACCACCCCCTCAACTCATCAAATTTAGTGGAATCTTCGAGATTATATGGAATATTATCACTTTTGTACCCGTTTTATCCCATTCAAACTCTACATTATGAAGCAAGATGACCATAATATGTGATTTTTAGCTTGTATATATCAGTTTGTGGTGCATCGAAAACTGTATTTTTTACACAAAGAGTACAAACTAAAGCACATTTCACGGAATCTAGATGACTATGTTGAATATGGCAACATAGAGGTAAGAAAAAATCATAGTTGAGGGGGGTAGATGTAATTATCCAAACAAGAGAGGGGTTTTTGTAATTTAACCATACCTCAGGGGGGTGTTTGTAATTTACCCTTATTATTATTATTATTATTATTATTATTATTATTATTATTAATACTAATACTAATAATATTCATATTATTATTATTATTATTGATGAGATGGGAAAAAAGTCGAGGAGAGAGAAATATGTTAGTAGGTATTATTATAGGTTTGAAAAGTGGGAAAAGTATGAATAGTGTATTTCTATTGGAAATTGTTTTAAGAAAAATAGGAATTTTCAAGTGAAAAGTCTCAAACAAACATCATCCCGGTTTTATGTATAGTATAAAACTGAAAAGTCAATTTGGAAATAGAAACAAACATGCCCCATGTCACCCCATAACTCTATGTTATCTCCACAACTAGCTAAAAGTAATAGTTCGTTAGAACCCTCTCGGAATAATGTCTCCAATGCATTATCTCGTTAGAGTTTTTAACTACCTTTCAGGGGGGTGAGTGTAATCATCCATACCACATGGACCTTACAGTTATTTAAGCGTACCTCAAGGGTGTGGGTGTAATTTACCCTTTAATATTTATATAGTCATATAGTTTTCGTAATTTATAATTTAATATAGAATATAGATAGTATGAAGAAAGAATAATTTTATATATTACTTATAATCAATTAATATTCGGTTCTAATTGCACTCATTTTTTTTTCCACAATCATGTAGAATGGGTCCAAAATCTGATAAGGGTTTGGATTTCGGCGATATGGTTAGTGACAATCGAAAGAAAATCAAAGGTAAATTCTGTCAAGTAGTTACTACAGGAAGAATAACCAAATTAAAACAACGTATCACTCATATATCTGGAGAAATAGTTGCATGTAAAAAAGGCTCCGAAAGAAATTTTGGTAATTTTGCGAAAATAGCTTCAAGAAAAACTGCCAGAGAAATAATGAAAAAAAGAAAAGAAACGGCTATAATGTCCATTAGAGAAGAAAGTAGGCACATTCATGACATTGATACTGATAGTAGCAGCGAAAATGATGATGAACAAGTTTCCCGATACGCAAATAAAGAATATCTATCACAAATGGAGAAGAAACAATTACGGAATGCAATGAGAGAAAGTCGAAAGCAAGCTTTCGACGAAGATGAGCGTATGCGATATGATGACGGTATATGAACTTTTATATTCTAGTATATTGTTATACTTGTAAAACATGTCAATTAATTAGTATTATTTAATTCTAGGGCATACTGGTGGTACTTCTCGAGGTCAAACATCTGGTACGAAACGAGGAATATTTCGTAGCTCCAGCGTAAGAGAAGGACCTAAGAAGTCTTCAAGTGGGGTAGATCCTTTCATGTTCCCGTCAAAACAAAAAAGTCTCAAACAATTTTTCGCTCTTAAAAAAATCAAAGAAGTTGGTAAGGCCATTTCAAAGTTGTTTTTATTTAATACTATTCCATTTAATGATGCTGATAGTGGGCCTTATTATCAATCTATGATAAATACTATTGCTGAGGTGGGGACTGGAATTATGGGTCCTTCTGGCCGTCAAATCGGTAGTACTAATCTAGATGAAGAAGTTTTTTAAAATTGACGGTTATATATCCACTTTGAATGCAAAATAGCCAGAATATGGTTGTACAATCATGTGTGATGGGTGGAGTACAAAAAATAAGCATCATATTATCAATTTTATGATATATTGTGATCGATCAATGATATATCATACTCATGTTTTATTTTTTCTCTTATAAATAAAGTCATTGATGAGATAGGAGAGCAGAATGTTGTACAAGTTGTTACAGACAGTGAAGCTTCGAACAAAGCTGCTGGGAAAAAGGTTGATGCTGGAAAGACCACATATATTTTGGTATCCTTGCGCTGCACATTGCATCGATCACATGTTAGAAGATGTCGGTAAGATGTCCAAAATAAAAAAAATGCATAGAAAAGGCACAAAAAATTACAAGTTTTATTTACAACAGTGGTAAAATAGTGAATCTTATGAAGTCGTACACAAAAGATCGAGAGTTGTTAAGGCCAGGAATTACAAGATTTGCAACAGTGTTTATTGCTATTGAAAGTCTTGTTCGACATTCTATGGAGTTGAAGAGAATGTGTACGAATCCTGAGTGAGAAGCTTATAACAACACTAGAAAACGACAGAGTGAAGCTGAAAATATATCAAGTATCATATTGAATAACAAATTTTGGAGCAGAGCCCCAGAAGTTTGTTCATTAATGGAACCACTTGGGAAGGTTCTAAAACTGGTAGATCAAGATAAAAAGGCCACATTACCAATTGCTTATGAAGCTATGGATAGGGCGAAAATGGCAATCAAAGAGACAGTTAAAGATTGGCAAACTTATTGAGTTGTGATAGACGAGAGGTGGTACAAAATGTTAGATCAAGATTTGCATGGTGCAGGTAATCTAAAGTTTTATTTTAAATACTTGCCATTTGGTTCAATTCATTTATGTTTATTAATTTTTTAATATACATATTTCAACATATTTTTTGAACCAAATGCTTCAATATTCTAGCACTTGCGTTAATATCGATGAGGATCGACAAGGTTTGAAAGTTGTAATTAAGAGACTCGAGCCAAATATAGATGCACAAGCACAAGCAATGATTAGGTATTATATCTTACATTTTCTTATAAGACATTTAATTCTTTACAATATATATATATATATATATATATATATATATATATATATATATATATATATATATATATATATATATATATATATATATATATATATATATATATATATATATATATATATATATATATATATATATATATATATATATATATATATATATATATGTAAGATATAAGTAAGCCCAACCCAATCACCGATATATAAATAGGTGTTTTACTCATTTGTAAAGGTACGTTCTCATTATTCACAATCAATCTCGAATATTATTCTCTCAGCTATCTCTACGATCCGTACATCTGACTTGAGCGTCGGAGGGGTTTCCGCCGGATCAACCCCCGGCTTAGTTCACGTGTGCTCTTTTCGTAGGGACCTCAGGATCATCAAGTTATCAAGCTACTGATCCGTTTTGCTCTCCCAGCTCATTTTCTACACCACCCTAGGTGAGCTACTCTTTAGCATCATCATTTTGGCGCCGTCTGTGGGAACGATGCAAACCAGATCACGTAGCCAACAAGATCCTCCTGAGGCATCAGCTCGGAGAGAAAATGACACAGCAAATAACCTCCCAGCCCGTGGAGGATCTGGCATGCCACCTCCTCCACGCGCCGCGGAGCAACTTCCTCCACGTGCCACGGAGCCAGCTCCTACACGTGCTGCAGATCCACCTCGTGAGGTTCAGGTGATCCCTCCTCGGGACCCACCACTCGCCGATCCACCACTCCCCGCTCCTCGAACGGTTCAAATAACCGAGGACGCGCTCCAACGCATGATAGCAGAAGCCTCAACTCGCGCCGCCACGGAGGCCGTAACTCAATATATCGCCACGATGGGAGCAAACGCTCCCAATGCGATACCAGCGCAAGCTCCACCTATAGTGCCACCTGTGGCCCCAACGCCAATCCAGAATTAAATAAGTGTCTCCTCCTCTACGCCGGACCCACGGTCCCGAGTGCAGCTATCTACTAATCACAGAGGAGCACAGCCCAGACAACAACGTCGGCGCTCACCCCTACGGGGGAACGCGTCACCACCAAGAGTCCCTCTCTTTAATGAGGGAGAAGGCGAGGTAAACAGCCGAATGTCTCGCCAAAACCTTTTCTCCCAACCAAATAATCAAATGGGTGAGAGAATGCCTCTCCCAACAAGATGCAGTCCCTTCACCATAGATATTCTCAACGAGGTATTACCTCAAGGAGTAAAAATCTCGGGGTTACCTCAATTTGAAGGAACCACCGACCCACAGGAACATATAGAGAAATTCAGTGCCATGGCGGATTTATATGGCCCGACGGATGCTGCGATGTGCAAAATGTTCCGTACCACTCTCTCCAAGAGGGCAATGAATTGGTTCAACTCTCTACCCATAGGTTCGATTGACACCTTCGCTCGGCTGTCAACCCGGTTCACCAACCAATTCGCTATCAACAAACAATATGCCAAGACCCCCGCTCATCTTTTCTCAGTAGTACAGAGAGACAACGAAACGCTCCGCAACTACATCAAGCGTTTCGTAGAAGCCGTCCTAAAGTTCCCAGTGTGGGGCAAGACATGCTCTCCGGGATTATGCAGCAGAACTTGAAACCGGGTAGATTCAAGGAATCTATCGCCGGAAGACCCCCAGGCAACCTAGAGGAGTTGCTGAATCGAGCCGAAAAGTACGTCCGGATAGAGGAAGCCTCTACCCATGCTCCTCCTAAAAGGAAAAGGGAAGATGACCGTCAGGACAATAGGAGGCGCGATGACCGACGCCCACCACTTCCACCTCAAGGCCAACCCTCCTCCTCCTATATCAAGTTCACTCCGCTAAACGCTCGCCTCACTGAAATCCTTCACGTGATAGAACAGAAAGGTTTAGCAGAGCCTCCACGTCCTATGCAACCAAATGCCAAGCGAGAAAAGTCGGATCGTTATTGTCGATTCCATAAGGACAGAGGACATACTACGGAGGAATGTGCACAACTCAAGGTGGCGATTGAAAGGCTGATCAAACAGGGCCATTTAGGCGAATACATTGATAAGCCGCGAAATAAGCGCCGTGATGATCCTCGACGTCGAGATAACAATCGAGATCAACAGCAAAGGCGAGAGGATGGAGGTCATCGACGTGACCCAGATAACAACGATAACCAACCTACCCGGGGAATCATCTCCTTTATCTCCGGAGGACCAGCGGGTGGCGATTCACAAAATGCCAGACGCACCCTCGCTCGATCAGCACGCATGAATCAAGAACATGCTTCTCCATCCGCACGCATTTATCAAATACGAAGACCTGACCATAGCATAGTCTTCAACTCCTCCGACCTTGAAGGTCCAGATGAAGATCATGTCGATGCGCTGGTAGTAACAACAACGGTGGCCAACTTCTTGGTCAAGAAGATATTAGTGGACGGTGGAAGCTCAGCTGACATAATGTACCTCCACACGTTTAAGCAGCTGGGCATAGATAATGCCCGGTTTAATCCCATCTCCACACCCCTGAAAGGATTCACGGGAGAAGGCATTTTGTCCATGGGAGAAGTAGAGCTGCCCGTCTCTTTAGGGGAAGACCCTTGTCGAATCACCAAACTAATCAAATTCCTTGTCGTCGACAAGCCATCCCCCTACAACATCATCCTAGGGAGGCCAGCAATCCATACCTTCAAATCAGTACCTTCCTCCTACCATCAGAAGTGGAAATTCCCCACTCCCTACGGAATGGGGAAAGTAATTGGAGATAGACGTCTCGCCCGAGAATGCTATGCAAGGGCCCTACGAGAACCTTCCAAGAAGCTTAAACCACCCGGAAGAGGAGACGACACTCAAAAATCCGACAAACGGAAGTGGGTCAACGCGATCATTGAAGATAATAAAGAAATCCTCATCAGTGTGCCAGATGACACCATCAAGCTAGCCGCTGTCGAAGAGCTTAAGCTCATAGAGCTCACTCCCGAAGATACCTCCAAGCTCATACGAATAGGATCTGATTTAGATCCAACAACGGAGCAGCAGCTAATCAACTTCCTACGACACAATGGAGATGTGTTCGCATGGAAAGCCCAAGATTTATCGGGCATCCCTCCTCAGGTAGCTCTGCACCGGCTCAACGTCGACAAACGATTGAAGCCCGTCAAACAAAGAAAACGGACATTCGGTCCCGAACGCAACAAGCATATCAAAGCGGAAGTGGCAAAACTCCTTGAAGCATGCCACATACGACCAGTTCAGTATCCCGAATGGTTGTCAAACGTGGTACTCGTTCCTAAGCCAGGTGGCAAGTGGAGACTATGTGTAGACTTCACCGACCTCAACAAAGCTTGTCCTAAGGACCCTTTTCCTCTACCTAGAATCGATCAACTCATCGATTCGACCTCGGGATGCGAGCTCCTCAGCTTCCTCGATGCATACCAAGGGTACATCCAGATCTTACTTGCGCCAGAAGATCAAGAGAGGGCTAGTTTCATCCCTGATCAAGGCATCTACTGCTATCAAGTCATGCCCTTCGGATTAAAAAACGCGGGAGCCACCTACCAGCGTCTAGTGAACAAAATGTTCGCAGATCAGATTGGTAAAAATATGGAGGTGTACATCGACGACATGCTCGTCAAAAGCGTCAAGGTCTCGGACCACCTAACTGATCTGGATCAGTGTTTCGCCACCTTGCGAAAATATAAGATGAAGCTCAACCCCCTCAAATGTTTATTCGGAGTTCGGGGAGGCAAATTTTTGGGTTATATGATTTCGCAGCGGGGAATCGAAGCTAATCCCGCAAAAATCGAAGCAATCACCTCCATGGCTCCACCAACCTCGATCAAGAAAGTTCAACAGCTCAACGGCTGTTTGGCATCCCTGAACAGATTCATTTCAAGATCAGCGGACAAGGCTCTCCCCTTTTTCAAGATTTTAAGGGGAGGAAAAAAGTTCGAATGGGATGAGGCATGTCAAAAGGCCTTCACGGAGTTAAAGTCATATCTCGCATCACCACCCCTGCTTACAAAACCTCAACCGGGAGACATCCTCATGCTTTACTTAGCTACCTCGGCTGATGCTATTAGCGCAGTCCTCATCCGAGATGGAGGAAAAGGCCACCAACCCATATACTACATAAGTCGCGCCCTCCAATGAGCCGAACAACGCTACACCAACATGGAGAAACTCGCTCTCGCCCTCATCAACGCAGCTCGGAAGCTTCGACCTTACTTCCTGTCACATCAAGTGGTGGTTCTCACCAATTATCCTCTGAAGCAAATACTAAGGAGTCCTGAGACATCCGGGCGATTAGCAAAGTGGGCGATAGAGCTGAGCGAATATGGGGTCGAATTCAAACCCCGCCCTACTATCAAAGCGCAAGTATTGGCGGATTTTCTAGTCGAAATGACTTCAGTAGAAGAGAGCACTTCTCTACCTACTTGGTCTGTCAATGTCGATGGATCTTCCACCGCCACAGGAGGGGGAGCGGGTATCGTCCTAACGAACCCTGATGGAGATGAGTTCGAATATGCTCAACGATTCGAATTCACTGCCTCAAACAACGTCGCTGAGTACGAAGCCCTGATAGCGGGAATCCGCCTCGCCCTAGCAGCTGGAGCCCGCAAGCTCCTAATCCAAAGCGACTCTCAGCTCGTCGTTAACCAAGTACTCGGAGTTTACGAGGCCAAAGAAGACACCCTGGCGAAATATTAAGCTCTCGCGCACACTCTCCTATCTAAATTCGAGAGCTACGAGATAATACAAGTACCCCGCTCCAATAACGTCCACGCTGACAAATTAGCTCGGCTTGGAAGCTCCATGGCTAGCATCGGAAGTCGGAAGGTGACGCTCCTCACCTCACCTCAGCCAGAGATAACTTCACCCACCGAAGTACAGTACACCGAGGAGGATGAACCATGCTGGTTCACTCCAATCCTGAAGTATCTCAAGAAGGGGGAACTCCCAACGGATCCCACTGAAGCACGGAAGTTAAAAACAAGAGCCGCCCGCTTCACTATAGTGGGAGAAGAACTGTATAAACGAGGTTTCTCATTTCCCTATCTCAAGTGCCTCGACCCAACCACAGCGGATTATGTACTTAGAGAAGTACACGAAGGCATCTGCGGCAATCACTTGAGCGGGAGAACCTTATCTCTAAAACTACTGAGGCAGGGCTACTATTGGCCAACGATGCATGAAGATGCGAAAAGATTAGTCCGGAGGTGTAAGCCCTGCCAAGAGCATGCCAATATCACTCACATGCCAGCGGCATTAATGCAACCAATTGACAGCCCCATCCCTTTCGCCCAATGGGGGATTGATTTAGTTGGACCGTTCCCGCCCGCCACAGGAGGACGTAAATACCTCATTGTAGGAGTGGACTACTTCACCAAATGGGTGGAGGCCGAACCCTTAGCACGTATCCGAGAAGAAGAAGTCATCCAATTCCTATGGAAGAACATCGTCTGTCGCTTTGGAATCCCACGTTCCATTATCTCAGATAATGGAACCCAATTTTGCGGTGACAAAGTGAAGAATTGGTGCCTCGGCTTGGACATCAAACAATTCTTCACATCCGTAGCAAATCCACAGGCTAACGGCCAAACAGAGGTCACGAATCGCACCATCCTCCAGCACCTTAAGACAAGGCTTGGAAGTGCCAAAGGGAAGTGGGTGGACGAGTTGCCTAACGCACTATGGGCTTATCGCACAACCCCACGCTCAGCAACCGGAGAGTCGCCTTTCAATCTAGCTTTCGGCACGGAGGCTATCGCACCCGTGGAAATAGGTGAACCATCTTGGAGAATCACAAATTATGATCCAGCAGCCAATGAAGAAGCTATGCGAGGAAACCTAGACCTTGTAGATGAGCTACGAGAGATCGCATACATCCGGCAACAGATGTACAAGTCACGCATGGCCAAGGCATATAACTCTAAGGTCCGCCCTCGCTCCTTTCAAGTCGGAGATTTAGTCCTCCGAAAAGCTGAAGCCTCTCACCCCATTGGTAAGCTCGACCCAAAGTGGGAAGGACCATATAAAATCACAAAAGTGGTCAACACTGGAGCATATCGCCTCGAGAACATTGACGGACACCCAATACCCAGAATATGGAATATAGGGAACCTCAAACGGTTCTACGCTTAAGGTATACATCTACCTTACTTCAGATCAATCGAGATCATCACCCATATTATAGGAAAGTTACTTACGAATTGTCACCCATGCAGGCTCCACGACCTTCCACATCACTCGTCTTGTAAAACTGCTTTTACATGGTTGGAAATCTGACACCACATAACAAGGTGCGTTAACGTCCCACCTATGCTGGGGGGCTAGTAATTGTTATTAACATCAGAAATTTATAATCACATCCCATCGTCTCCTTACAGGTTGCGAATCTACTACGAGAGGATGCATATTTTACAATCAATGGCCCAAAGAGCGAAACCACCCCATACCACATCGCCAAGGGTAAGAACACTTCCACTAGACTACAACACACGCATACTCTCGTTTACTCTTACTAACGTGACACAATCATTCCATCTAACAGGCACAATCATACAACAAATCATAGCCACTCACGAGTTGATTTCATAACTCAAAGTGCGAGGAAGAAAAACCATCCCCGTGTTAGGGCATAGAGACGCCAAAGGAATTCAGCCAACCATCAGAACAGCAAAACGAATGCGTACAAGGAAGACGTGGAAGAAGAACAAAGGAAGCACAATCACTCCAAAAAAAATTTTTTTTATCAAGACAATTTGTTTGCTTTAATAATAATTAGTTACCTTCGCCTCATGTAGGCCCATCGCATTAGCTACTTATTTAAATTCGCCTCACATAGGCTTGTAACAATTCTCCTTTGCTATCATCGAATAAATCACGATTTTCATTATACTCTCTGCCCCTTTACATCGATACAAATTACATCTCATCATGAGTCTAATTCAATACCACCCTATAAACACTTAGAGAGATTTAGACAATCCATATAGCCTGGCCAGCTGGATTATCTAAGTCCCTTTATTTGTTTCACGAGGTATTAATTTTAAAACGTGGCCACGGACAAATATATTTAAGACCCAAGCGGTCCGAACAAAGGGCACGACCCTTAACAAAAACCTTGGGAGACTGATCCCCTCCTCAAGTACATCGCGTATATGCTAATGTAAATCCATATAAGCAACGCATTAATTCTTGACAATGTCAAAATAAATAAATCGTAAAATTAAACTTCAACGTCAAACAAGGAAGAAACTCAAACGAAATAGTAGTGGACATACCCATCTACATCAAAGATAAAAACAAACGACGAAATCCATAAAAAAAAAATAATAGCAATAGAAATAAAGGGGGTAAGTTAACTATCCTAACCGATAAGTCTAAACTCTCCTACCACGAGCGGAAGATGCACCCACAGTGGAATCATCCACAACCATATCATCCACGAGCTCTGTGCTAGTCCCATTGGCATTTATCTCATCTTCCTCTTCATTGGATATGCCAGCTTCCATCCCACGAATCACTTTCTCGCTAATACCACCCGCATCGCGCAGATATTTGCGTCAAGCGCGCACTAATGGCTTATAAACCACAGCCAATGCATGCTCCTCAATCATAGCAGTACACTCGTCACTACCTCGGAAGCTACCCTTGGTTTCCTCCACGATGGACTCCCTATAGGCCACACCACCTGATGTCGTCAGGAACCTTTTCCCCGTCGCCTTCTCAACTTCATATTTCTCTTTGAGCTGGTCGTAGCATACGTTCAACTTATGAACATCATCCTTATACGCCTTCGCTTCACTTCGAATAACCTCGAGCTCCTCTGTCTTCTCAGCAAGCTCCTCTGTCCGACGAGCAAGCTCTTCCGAGCGTAGAGCAAGATCGGCCCGCGCTACCTCCAACTGCCTTAGAAGTTCATCCTCACGCGCTTGACTTCGAGCCTTTTCATCTTCCTCCCTAGCCTCCACACTCCTACCATGCTCCATGAGATACCTCCAATACGCAACCAACTAAAAAATAAAAAAATAAAAACAATAAATTTACACAAAGAAGAGGGGAAGTGGCATTTAATCTAGTTTTAAATAAACAAGGACTCACCCGACATATGTCCCCACCGGCTAACTCCAACATGTGACAAGGGCCCTTACCAGACATCCGAGCACGATCATACTCCCGAACGAATCCCTCGGTACTCAACATAGGTAGATCACGGTTCGACACATCCCAATACGACTCCTTACCATCGCGATTCACACCATAGGTAAACAATTGTTTGCCTCCTCCACCATGGAAAGCATAGGTTTCCTCTGGGTCAACCCGTGGACGCTTAGGCACAGCCACATACTCGGTATCCACCATCTTTCCCTTGCCACGGTCCCTCGTCGGTGGACGCCCCTCCACTTCACCAGCACTGCTACGATCATCTGCGACTACTCGAGGACTTTTCACATGGACATCCTCACGAGTCAAACCATTTGAAGAACCTCCCAACACAGAGGGAACCTTCTTCGATTTCTTCTTCGACGACCCATTCGCCTTAGCTTGAAGTGCCGCAAAGGTGATACCCCCATCTACAAGAGATAACAAACACATAAGAAACATGGGAAATACACTACCAAACAAAAAAAAAAAAAAAAAGAGGAACACAAGTCAAGGCAACAAAAGGATATACGATGCTGACCCTTCACCGTCGGTATCAAACTCCTCGGATCAAATTCCACATCACACAACCCAGATTCCTCAATCCTCTTCGCCATATTTGCAGTCATCGTGAAACTCTCACACGTAGGATTCCAAACTACGGGAACGTCAAAAGTGGGAGCCCTCAGGTAAAAGAAATAGGTCTTCCATTTCCCCAAAGACTGCTTCACACTATTCACGAATTGGTAATGAACGCGAGGATGAAAACAAAAGAAAGGCATCTTATTGGGCCGATGTAACGTAAATAACGCCTTAAATAAACTCACAGACACAGACAGACCTACTCGAACCACCCTAAAATGAAACGCCTGGAACATCAGAACAGCAGTGGGCGTTAGCTGACTATACCCAATCTTGAATTCCTCGCAGACCTTCAACAAGGTCGGATGCGGTGTAATTTGAGATGTACACGTCAAGTAACCCAAAAACACCGTATGAAATCCATCGGGTGGCGAATACAAACGGTCGCCCTTCTGAGGCAACAACAACTCAACATTACTTGGCGCTCCAGATAAACGACGAATAGAGTGCAGATGCTCTTCCGTCAACACACTATCAAAATCAACTAACTCCAAATTAATTGGCTTCTTTTTCTTTTGCCTCCTCTTATGAACCTCAACATCACCCGGCGGAATATCATCTTCCTCCCCCTCTTCATCCGTCGGCTCAACTTCACTACTTGACACAACATGATCACTCGCCAATAGTGCTTGAGAAGACTCATCGCTACCACTCCCAAAATCCACGACTTGATGCCTATTACGACGTCCACTGGAACCCACTACATCATCAGTGGGAAAAATATTAACGTCACCACCCGTTTCTACGTCGTCACTCCAAGATTCAATGATTTCTCGTCGCCCAAAACTCCCCCTACTCACTCCATCTTCGACATCGATGCGCTCTTCACTTCGCCCGACACTATCATGAGATTCGAGCCCAAAAATAGGCCCGAACGCTCTCCCACCCGCGCCCGGCACCTCAGACGACGCGCGGCCACGCGCGCGCTCCCCTTCCATCGAGGCGCGTTCACGCGCTACGCCACCCCTCCCCAATGACGCGCGCGCACGCGCGCAAACGCCTCCTGCCAATGGCGCGCGCGCGTCACAAAGACCCCCCTCACCGAGCACGCGCGCGCGTCTCTCCAGACGCGCGCCCCCATGACCTACGTCAGCAACCCAGACAGCCGGCTCCCCCACATGCGACGCGCGCGCGCGTCTATCGGATACTGGGCCAGACGCGCGCACGCGCCCTCTTCTCTCTCCCCTCCCCTCGTCGTTCGTGCCAGCCGCCAGCTCCGCTCCAAAGCTCGGCTCAACAACCACCTCGGGGTGCACGCGCCCACTCCCACCTTCACATCGGCCGGCTTCATTCAAGCCGACACCCGTAGCCGAGCCGCTACGAAAATCACCATCTCCCTTGCTAGATCCGACATGTGTACAACCCTCCACATCTGAGAGCACTAGCTTCTCGCGTTCCATACCCACCGTACCAAACGTTTTCTCGCCCCCCTCGACCGGATCTCGAAGTTTAATAAGCAAAGACTTTGACTTACTCGGGTTCGACATGATATATTTTTATCCGGACGAAAAGCAAAAAAAAAAAAAAATTCTACTCTACCACAAAAAATAACTCTCAAGAGAAGAATAGCACAGAAGAAAACCTAGAATTAAAAGTACATACCCATATTTATTACGCGAGAGTTGAAGATTAATTCTTTCCACCGCAGAAGGAGTCTATTTATCTGGCCCTGGTATATTATTTAAAACCCTTAAATATATACCTCCCTGCCAAATAAATATAATTATCCCTTATTTAAATTAGGGAATTAATTCACCGCCAACGGAAACAATTCAATCCACGACGCAATTAACTCTCGACACGACCCGGATCCCTCTACACAAGTCCCCGTCTCGAATCGAGAGTTGGGGGGCTTAATGATATACCTAAATTATCTATTAATTAGGCCCACTACACGAAAGCCCAATTAGCTTCAAAGTAAGGCTTGGGCCCAACAAAGTAAGTCCAACCCAATCACCGATATATAAATAGGTGTTTTACTCATTTGTAAAGGTACGTTCTCATTATTCACAATCAATCTCGAATATTATTCTCTCAGCTATCTCTACGATCCGTACATCTGACTTGAGCGTCGGAGGGGTTTCCGCCGGATCAACCCCCGGCTTAGTTCACGTGTGCTCTTTTCGCAGGGACCTCAGGATCATCAAGTTATCAAGCTACCGATCCGTTTTGCTCTCCCAGCTCATTTTCTACACCACCCTAGGTGAGCTACTCTTTAGCATCATCATTTATTTATTAATGTTATGTTATTTTAGCAAATATCAAACTGCACCACAATAATTTCAAACATTCAAATATCAACAATAAATTTGTAATTTGTATTAGTCTGGGAAAATAATATATCAAAAGGCAATTGGAAAACAAACATTTTTATTTGCAATTTTGAACTTGGAATTTGCAACGTGAATGTACAACATGAATTCCTTTTATCAACATAAATAAGTTACGTTGAACTGCAAACTGCAATACGTTGAATAACAAAACAAGATTAGAACGATATAGTGGAATTGATTTGTCTTTCTATAACTGTTGGTGGTTCTGATGCCTCGAATGCAGACTGAGTTGATTCGTTTTCTTCCTTTTCGATGACGTTGAACAGTCATTTAGTGATTTTTTCTCTTTTTTTGGCTTGGCTATTGGAAGATCAAGAAAGGAAAAATAATTCACACTAAAGAATGTTCGAACAATGTTATTGAAAATATCAAATAGCAAACAACTTACACAAGTGCATACAAGACCTCCAAATTGCTAACTGCAAATAAAAGCATCATATGTAAGTAAACGACACATGATTTAGCCAAACAAAAATGGTACTTGAAAATAGTAAACATTATATGCAAATGCAAACTAAGATTGTAAAATTAAAGTTGCATCTCCAAAAACAAAAATTGCAAAAAATTAACAATGAAAACTGCCACATTGACTAATATATGAGGAATCTCATTTTGTACTTTGCACTCTAATAATTGAGAAATTTAAAAACTAGAATTTGAAAAGTAAAAACTAGAAACTACAAACTGCAATTCCAATGTATATCAAATTTCAAAACAACTAGCAGTACTTGTTAAACAATACGAACTATAACAATTTGCAGAGAAAATTAACACTAACATGATATTTTAACTCAAGAAACATAAAATGCCGACCACAAGCATGATTAAAAAAAATAAGAAAAACAAACAAACAGAGGAAGACCCATCGATGCTTTAGTAATGAAGGAAAATAGTACCTGCTATCGATTCCGCTGGAACAAAGAAACTCATTAAAATTGACGATTAAATTGTTATCAAAGTTTCTAAAAACATATGAAATGGATGCGATAATTTTACTTACAAAGGCATTTACGATTTCGCACCATTTTTCTGACCAATGATGTTCTCTCATGATGCGGGTACGAGATTAATGTAAAAATCCAACAACAAGACCTAAATATATATGATTAACACCAAACTGCAAACAAAAACTAAATTAACAGCAAACAATATGAAACATCTTGCTAAGGAAGACAAACTGCAATTCGTAAACATGGTTAGTCATTTGCAGAGATTTATGGGAGAAGGAGGACAAATATTTTGAGGAGAGAATTGAGGAATTCACGTACATAATTAATTTTATTGATTTGTGGAGAGAATTGAGGAATTTATGGTTCGTGCAATGTAAACAATTATTTTGGGAATTTATTTATTCCATATATTATTAAGGGTATTTTTGTCACAATAACTATAATTAATTTATTAAAAATAGAAATTATGACTTGGATTTTTGCTACGCATTTGCTACGAATTTATTCCGTAGTATATACGGGCGTAACAAAAACTTTGCTACGGTAAATGGCCGTACCAAATACTTATTTGCTACGGTAAATTTTAATAGTTACTACGACTTCAAAATTGCTCCGTAGTAAAAAGCCCATTTTGTTACGGCATTTGACCGTAGCAAAAAATTTCGTAGTAAAAAGCAAATTTTGTACAAGTGACGCCAAGTTTGATATTGATAAGAGAAAATAGAGAAAGTCCAAAGTTGGAGTTGATGATGTTGAAGAGATTGATGAACATGAGGATGACGACACTCTTTTGAAATTGGTGGATGAAAAAGATTTAAGTGACATTGATCTTGAAGATTATGAGTGATAAATTAGTATTTAGAAAATAGGGATTCAAATTTAAACTTTGTTGATATTATTTTATGAGCAATTATGACTTTTATCCTATTTTATGATGCCAAAAAGTGTCCGCACCCCCTCACCTCGAAAATACA
>NW_012193439.1:48465-174929 GCF_000504015.1 Erythranthe guttata
TGTACAATAGTAAAAATCATGTATATATATATATATATATATATATATATATATATATATATATATATATATATATATATATATATATATATATATATATATATATATATATATATATATATATATATATATATATATATATAGTTTACTAATTTTAATAGTTGATTCAAAATCTTATAATACGATACGATACACGGAGTAAAACGATACGCCGATATTTTCTTATTCGATAACCATATTTTTGATATAACTTGAAGTATTTAACAACATCGTTATTATTAGTGCTACCAAAATCCAAATCTTATTTATACTGTGAAATTGGATTTATCGATCAAGCCATTTTATCAAAGCAAAAATAGTTAGATATATTTTCTTCGCTGTTCTTTTACAAGCATATATGATTTAAGTAATTTACAGTTGACTTGACTCGTTTGATAGGCTTGATTAGTTCAATTGAATTAATTATGGTTATCTTATTTATGATATTATAATATTATTTCGTGTTGCCATTTAATTTACGATTATAAAATGGAGGCTTATATAATAACTATATATATAAGTTTGACCCAGCTAACCTAAATTGAACAATCAAATATATTTTAAAGTCTCCCAGTTTAACTAATAAAATACAAATTGAAAAGTAAAGACAAAGACAATGGAATCTAATAAAAATGTGGCATCACAAATATGAAACACTCAGTCGTCTGTCGTCATAAACAATAATTTATCCGAATGCCTCAAATTTCAATTTGGTCCAACAGAACCTGACTCATGTTACTTTCAGTCCCCTAACTTTAAAATGATGAGACGGCATAAAATATTCTAAGGGAGTTGAAGTGGTCAGTTTTTAAAAGTACAGCTAAACAATTTGGGGCTAAACCCATATAAACAATATCCTAAGGATGAAACTGCAATTTTCCTTGCACAAATAAGCTTATGTCTTCTATATAAACACATGATTGATTACTTTGGCATACTCACACATCCCTTCAAATAGATATATCATTTCTCTAGGAGAGAGAAAAGAAGCAATATATCTGCAAATTAAATATATCTTCTTCCATTTCAAGGAGGGAGAGAGAGAGAGAGAGAGAGAGAGAGAGAGAGAGAGAGAGAGAGAGAGAGAGAGAGAGAGAGAGAGAGAGAGAGAGAGATGACGGTAGGAACAATGGAAGTGATACTTCTTGGGGCTCATGGCCTTCTGAGAACAGACATATTTGGTACGTACGCATCTCTTCGCATTTGTACGTATTTATGTATGTGTATAGATAGAGATATACATGTTTTCCATGGTGTGCGTATATAATGAATGAGTGTTTGGAGATGTCATAGTTATGAAGAATAAATTGGATAAATTTGCGCGCACGTTCCACTTATAGATCCATAACATTTTGTTATTCGTTATCTCATTAAATTTCCACCATTACTATTAAGTTTGATTCCTCTTTCGTTAACTTAACTACCGCCTAATTTACGGTTACGAATAGCATGTAGTGATCTGAATCAATTTAAAATCCGACACCGAGTGAAAAGTTGTTTAATCATAAATTATTTGTGAGAATTATAACACTATATATCGTAATTTATAAATTGAAAAACACAGTTGGTTTAATTTATCGGTTAAAGTTGTAATAATATATTTGTTAGTCCATGCAGGTAAGGTAGATCCATATGTTGTGATTCAGTATGGAAATGAAGAGCACACCAGCAAAATAGTTCATGGTAAACTTACCTTAACTTTCTTCTTCGTCGTTTGTGTTTCATATTTTTATATATTCAACAATTAATTCTATTGGAGATCGATGCAAAAATTCCAAATAATTCTGTTATGAAATATTAAACTTGTAGAAACTATATCTGAGTTCAATAATTCAAAGTTAAAATTTTCAAATTCATACATCTTGTTCAAACAATTTAATTCTATTAACGAATTTTGCACGTCATGTACACGTTCATTTTAATTTTATATAAACCACCACTATTAATTAAACCCAATTGTTTTATATAATTGTTTCAATAAACTAATTGGTACATACATATAGGACAAGGTAGCAACCCCGGGTGGAATGAACGGTTCAAATTCAAGGCACAATACCCAGCAGACGCGGGAGACGATGAACAAAGAAAATACAGGCTCTTTCTTCGACTTATGGACCACGACACTTTCACTCGCGATGACTACCTTGGCCATACCACGTAAATTCCAGTCCCCGGTTTCTATTTATTATTTTTTTTCTACGAATTATATGTGTATATATATCGATATTTAATTAAATTAGTTAGTTAAAAAAAATGAATATATAAATTAAATGCAGGATCTATGTGAAGGAGCTACTTGAGTTAGGTGTGGAGAATGGAAAGGCTGAACTTGGTACTCATAAGTACAGGGTTATTTTAAAAGATGGTAGTTACCATGGTGAAATTCAAGTTGGAGTCAATTTTAGTGTTCCCAAAAGGTTTGTATTTAATTACAATTTAATACTTGTCTTACATATATTAAATTATTCTTTTAGAAAATTTATTTTAATTACCAATTTTTAGGAATTAGCTTTTTTATTTTATTTAATTTTTTTTTTTGGATATAGGGGGTTATGATGAAGAAGATTAATGAGGTGGAGGAACGCTAATAGTACAGCTGGTTGTTACGTTTGTATTTGCATCTTACAATTAGTTCACCATGCATCCAAAATCATATATTGTTTTATTTGTTTTCTGAAATAATTAATTCATGTAAGGTCATCTGCAATAGTTGTTTATTGTTTAAAAATCAATTGTTTATATCTATAATTTAAAAGGCAAACAGTGTGATATGTCTAATTGGGCCAACTCAATGAGTTTACAATTTATTTACCTACTGGGTCACGAACCCAATATTGAAGACCACTATCACCGAGGCCCAATCAGCTTCAAATAAGAATTTGGCCCAACAATCTCAATTAAGGTATAAGTAACGATATAATTCATTTATTAAAGTTTACGACATATTATTTGAATAATACGACGAGTCATATTCTTTCAACTATTTCTACAATCTGCACGTCTGACTTGAGCGTCGGAGGGGTTTCCGCCGGATCAGCCCCCAGCTTAGTTCACGTATTCTCGGTTCGCAGGTATCTCATGGCCATCTAGCACGTGAGCGGTGATCCACTTTGCTCTCCCAGGTCCCTATACCTTAACTACTTAAGGTGATCTATTTAATTTATAGCATCATCATAATGGCGCCGTCTGTGGGAAAGCATACAAGATCACGTGGCGAGCATGATGTCCCTGAGTAATCTACTCGGAGAGAACGTGCCAATGCTAACAACCTCTCACCTCGCGGAGGCTCTGGCTTGCCACTTCCTCCTCGTAATCAGGATCCACATCGGGATGTCTAGAAAAATCCCCCGCTGGATCCACCACTCCCCGCTCCTCGAACGGTTCAGATAGCCGAAGAGACCCACGTCTCTCGCTTACGAGCTCCTCATTCCCCACAATGACAACGTCAAATGAAATAGTAGTGGGAAAACTCATCTACTCCAAGTATATAGACAAAATGAAGAACCTAAAATATAGCGCCTCTCGGGCCACGTGCCCTTAAAAAAAAAAGTTTCAATCGCGCGCGCGAGAAAAACAAAAAGAGAGAGAGAGAAAAACGCTGCCAGCGCGTGCACAACACGCTCACATTATGCCAAAAGCGCGACTCGATTCGCGTAGGAATTAAAAAAATAGAAAAAAAAAAGGAGAGAGAAGAACACGTGCACAGCACGCATGCATGAACGCCACGCGCCTGCGTGTGGCGCGCATGTCTAACACTCACCTGTCACATTGCACGTCCCAAGCCTGCAACCCCCATTTCCCTGTACTCGCCTGGGGCTCCGCGCACGGCTCCTCCTCACACAATATTCGCGCGGCTCTTCTTACATTGCAATTCGTGCGGCTTCAAGCCGCGCGACTCTTCTCACATGGAAATTCGTACGGCTTCAAGCCGCCTGGCTCTTCTCACATGGCAATTCGCGCGGCTTCCAAGGCTTCACCAAATCGCACGCGAATTTCAACACGCTCCATCCAACCGCACCCCGATTTTTACGCGGTTCACCAAATCGCCCGCGAATTTCAACGCGCTTCACCAAATTGCGCGCGAATTTCAACGCGCTCTACCAAATTGCGCGCACTCTCCCATAGATAAAAAAAATTATTATTTCTCCACGCCACGTCAACAATTAACGGAACACTACAACACTGATATACTCTCGACACGATTCGCTACCATTTTCGACTTGTCTCCCACATCGAATTGAGAGTGGGGGGGCTTGCGAGACAACTCCCACGAGGAGACAACTCGCTCAGTCCTACGAACCCGTTGTGAGGCAACTCCCACAAGGAGCCAACTCCCTCGGTACTACGAACCTGCAGCGAGACAACTCCCACGACGAGACAACTCGCTCGGTCCTACGAACCCGTTGCGAGGCAACTCCCACGAGGAGCCAAGTCCCTCGGTACTACGAACTTGTAGCAAGACAATTCCCACGAGGAGACAACTCGCTCGGTCCTACAACCCGTTGCGAGGCAACTTCCACGAGGGGCCAACTCCCTCGGTACTACAACCCGCAGCGAGACAACTCCCACGAGGAGCCAACTCGCTCGGTACTACAAATCCGTTGCAAGGCAACTCCCATGAGGAGCCACCTCGCTCGATAATAAGACTCGCTGCGAGACAACTCCCACGAGGAGACAACTCGCTCAGAGCAACCTCAATCCGCACGCTCCTCAGTCGCGCGTCATCCAACGCTCCTACAACTTCGCTGCGAGACAACTCTCTCGCGGAGACAACTCGCTTGCAATTCACTACACAATCGCAAGCTCAAGTTAGCACGATTACAACCTTAGAAACACTTGGAGATATTATGGGAATCTATATAGCCTGACCAACTTGATTACTCAAATTTCTCTACTTGTTTTCGACGGGTCCTTCATTAAAACGTGGCCATGGTCCAAACATACTTACGACCCACGAGGTCTAACAAGGGGCACGATCCCCATCAAAAAATATTGAGAGCCTGATCCACTTATCAAGTACATCACGCACAAGGCTATATGTAAACACATACAAGCCACGCGTCAAACCATTGACAGCGTCAATAAATAACAACTCCCACGAGGAGATAACTCGATCCGCGCTACCACATCGTCGCGGGACAAGACCGACGACTCAAGTAACTTACATCGCGACAACTTGGTCGCGCTACGCGCCAACGCGCCTTCACGCCCCTCCGACACACGCTCTAACGCATTTTGGTACACCACCAAGCCATACGCCCACGAGCGACTACTACAATTTTTACTCTCGACACGATCTGTCACCCATTTTAACATGGCCCCCACATCGACTCGAGAGTGGGGGGCTTAGTGATATGCCTAATTGGGCCAACCCAATGGGCTTACAATTTATTTACGCCTTGGGCCACGAGCCCCATGTTGAAGACCACTATCACCGAGGCCCAACCACGTTCAAATAAGGCTTGGGCCAAACAATCTCAACTAAGGTATAAGCAACGAAATAATTCATTTATTAAAGGTACTCCCTATTATCTGAATAATACGATGAGTCATATTCTCTCAACTATTTCTACAATCCGCACGTCTGACTTGAGCGTCGGAGGGGTTTCCGCCGGATCAACCCCCGGCCTAGTTCACGTGTTCTCTGTTCGTAGGTATCTCAGGGTCATCTAGCATGTAAGCGATGATTCACTTTGCTCTCCCAGCTCCCTCTACCTCAACTACTTAAGGTGATCTATTTATAGCATCATCACAGTGTTATACACCGTCACTTTTAACAGCACACTTCAACAACATTGTTTATATTTTACACAATTATCATGTTTTGTTTGTTTACTAAATTTTAATTTAAATTAGTTGTACCAACTATATTTCAACAAGCAAATTCAAACGACCATATTGTAACGACCATTTTGCATTTTCTCATTTTGCTGTTGAAGCTCTACTTTGGGATGAAATTATGTAAAAAAAAATGGAAAAAATAGGTTTGCACATCACATTGGAATTGCTCTAACTGGTTACAACTTTTTTTTTTTTTTTTGGCCAAAAAAAATTATTATTCCATTATGATAAAAGACAGGGCCTCGTTAAAACCTTTTGGGCCGACACAAGGAAAAAGAGTTCCCCTACAATGCTAATAAAAAATCAGAAGCTACTCTATCAAAGCTCTTACAAGAAAGCCCCGAAGCGATGTCAAAATGACATACTCTAAAGCTAGAAATTTTAAAATTGCAAAAGTGCCCATGGTGTAGGTTAAAGTGTAACTCCGCCGACTCATCCAGCAAACTCCCAAAGCCAACTCTTGAAATTGCATATTAAACCCCAACTCTAGAATTGATAATTGTGGATCGCACCCTAGAAGATAGAGATGCAGTATCCACCAAACTAAATGTAGAAGAAATTCATGGACGAAAATTGGCAACATCCAACTTATCACTTAAATATGCAGCACGGGCCTCCCTCGTTAAACTCGTTTCAGAGAAAAATCTTGATTTGATTTATGAGAAAACGCCCAATTAGCGAATCGATCCGCGAACGTGTTTTTTTGCCTCACGATGTGCTGGAACGAGAAGAAAGGCTCCATCTCCTCCACACATTATCGAAAAATATACTCAAGCTCCCATACAATGTTCTTGGTCTGAATTGCATTAATGACCTGTAAGGAATCACTTTCCACTGTAATTTTTGAGAGACCCAGAAGCTTGCACAATCTAAGACCATGAACCACCGCTGAAAATTCCGCAAAGTTATTGGTGTCAACCCCAAAATATTTTGAGAAACTAGCAACTAATACCTCATTCCGAATACCTAACAATCCCACCGCCCATACATTCCTCCACTGTGGCAGAGCCATCAGTATTAAGTTTAAAAGCACCACCCTTAGGCCACTCCCATTTGAACCAATTTCCACAGTTATAGCTAGGCTGCACTAAACGAACTCCAATGGCTTGGAGTTGGAGACTTTGAAGCTTCGTAGACGGCTGTTGAGGAACATGATTGATGACCAGGTGCTGAATGTGAGGAAACACTCGACGAATAATATTTTCTCTATAAATTACTTTGTATCGAGCCACCCACAGGTCACGAAGAATATGAAACACATTAAAGGTTCTAACCATTGTGTAATGTGATTGTATTTGTGGTTTTGGGACCCAAACAACAAGAGCATGTTTTGCCAACACAAACTGCGATGGGAGACGAAATAGCGGACTAAAGTGCTGCCATACTTGCCTCCGCCACTTTCGATTGGAAAAAGAGATGGTGGACGTCTTCTTGTTGAGGATTTTTACAACAAACACATCTGGATACCATCGGAATTCGTCTAGAGATAATTTGTTGATCAACAAGGAGCGCGTGCATCAATTTCCACATGAATCCGCCCGTCTTGTAAGGCAAGAACTGGTGCCATATGCGATCTGTCCACGCCTCTCGTTGCCCCAAAACCCTATTATGCCTTCAATACTCTTTAGTCGAGAAATCCCCAAATTTTGTAGGAGTGAATATCAACCGATCCGGTTGATGAGGCTCCAACGTAACTTTCCTTATCGACTCATGCAGGGAAGGAGAAATTAGTGTAAGATATTACGAAAGATGTTGCATGGCGGTTGCAACAAATAAAGTGTGGTCACTTGGATGAGGCCCGACAAGCACTTCACCTACCCAATTATCCGCCCAAAATCTTATATATCCAAAACCCACATTCCACTAAGTACACTGGACAATAGACTAACTATAACTATATATCGACCTCCATAAAGCGGAGGCCGATTGTCTGGTAATGTTCCGACGTTTATTGCAATACTTGGAATTAGCGAACATTGCCCATAGAGACTTTCTTTGCATAACTTGCCACAAAGCTTCCATGCAAGCACCACATCACCTGATGAAGGGGTCGAATACCCAAAACCCCCTCTTCAACCGGAGTACAAATAGTTTTCCATTTCACCCAATGAGTACTCGATTCACCGCCAGAACTCCATAAAAAAGGCAGCCATTAATTTCTCTATCCGTGTAATAACCGATATAGGCACCTTCGAACAAGAAAACGAGTAAATTGGGATGCTACTCAACACCTCCTTGAGTAACGTAACTTTACATGCAAAGAAAGGTATTTCACTTTCCAACCTTGAAGTTTACCTCGAATCTGAGTGACTAGATATTCGAAAAATTCCGCCTTAGTTCTACCGGGATAAATGGGAACCCCAAGATAGTTGAGAGGGAGGGTTTTCTGATGGATCCTTGCAACTTGCTCAATATTGCTACTCTCCACTTCTGCCCATTTACCCATGTAAAGATGGCTTTTAGTCACATTAACGAGCTATCCCGAGGACTTTTCATACGAATGAAAAATTTCCATTTGCCGCTGTACAGAGTGGCGCTCTCCATTAGTAAATATGAGGATGTCATCCGCATACAGTAGGTGTGAAACTGAGAGTTCATTATGGCCAACCTTGTAGTGTGAGATTTCCTTCGAATCTATTTTTCTATTAACGTTGAACGTTAATATCTGTTGGGTGAGAATAAATAAGAGAGGCGAGAGCGGATCCCCTTGACGAGCCCCACACGAAGATTTGAAATTGCCGACCATTTCCCCATTAATGCGAAAAGAGTACCATATATTGCATGAATTTCTGTAAATTAAATCACAGGCTGCATGAGAGAAGCCACACATTGCAGGATAAAGAAAACGCCACTCTAGTCGATCATATGCTTCATGTCCAATTTAAGAATGACATTGCCTCCCTTACACTTTCGATTAATATCACGGATCAATTCTTGAGCCATGACTATGTGCGACATAATATTACGACCTTTAACAAACCCTCCTTGCTCCACTGAGATTAGAAATGGTAGAATTTCGTCAATCTAGTAGCAAGGATTTTAGACAAGAGATTTCCAAAAAAATTACCGAGACTTATTGGCCTATAATCACCAACGGTCCAAGCATTCTCAATCTTAGGAATTAAAACCAAAGGGGTGAAATTCATATCTTTAAGAATTTGACCCCCTCGAAAAAAGTCAATTATAAAATTCGGCAGTTCCACTTTAATAATATCCCAGCAGGCTACATTGCTCGGTAAAGGCTATTCGGGTGTGCTATTCGGGTTAAACCCTTTCCCCACCTCAAGAATTTCTTCCAGATCTGGGAGACGGCAAAAGGCTTCATTCACTGCATCAGACACTAAAGGTTGAACACCAAGAAATAGATTCTCGTGCAGATAATACTTTGATGCCTTGAATAGATTGGAGAAGAAATCCTCTGCGAGAGCGCCAACTTCTTGGGCTTGAGTCGATGTGGAGCCATCACCACAAGTGACTTGGATAAGAGCTCTCTTTCGGCGATCTTTGATGGTCGCGTGAAAGAGGGCAGTATTATGGTCTCCGGATTCGCCCCAACCTATACGTGCCTATGAACTAAGCAGCTCTAACTCCCAACCTTCGTATTGAACTAGCTGTTTTTTAGCCAAAGTAATATTTTCGAAATTGAGTCGCTCCAGCCTTGTTAAAGTTCCTTTTCAAGGGATTCAATGCGAGCTTGGCAACCCCGAATATTATTAGTAATATCTCCGAACACCTCCAAAATCCAATGCTGGAGAGCTTTCCGAACGAACGTAAGCTTCCGTTGAAATACATAAAAAGGGGAACCGTGAACTGAAATAGACCATGCCTGAGAAATTGAAACGTGAAACATAACCGTAAGCAATGTTGTCAGAACTAGACGGGACGGACCGCTCTGAGCGCGACCCAGCGATACAACGGTTCGGTCTGACAACTAAAGTGGAAAAATCAAGAACCTGGGCCAATTGTCCATAACCCGATTCGACTGACCAAAACAGGTGAACTCGGAAACCGGCCCATGAACCCGGTTTTGATCTAAAACATTGCTTCGGCCGTGGGATCTGCCCGGAGTTTGCAGGGGGTTTGTTGGATCTGGTTGGAGCAGGTCCTGGGTTGCCGGAATTCGATGGATCTGACCATGAATTGCCGGAATTCAACGAGTATGGTCGTGGGTTGCCATAACAGGATGAGTGTGGCTGGATATGGAGGGATAAAAAAAGAAGAGGGAGATGGAAAAAAAAAGTAAAATAAAAGATAGAAGAGAGAGAGAGAGAGGCAGAATGGCTGCAAGTGAATTTTGGGGAATGAGAAGTAGGCGTGCAGTATAAGGGACCCTTCGGATAGAGAAGAGAGAAAGAGAAAAAAAAAGATAAAAGAATATTAAAGAAAAAAATTGTGTAGTTAATGATTAAAAACTAATTCTTATTAAAAAACTAAAAAAAAGGGGAAGAGTGTAACACCCCGTGTTCTCGATAGTCTAGTTATCTATTTTTCCTTACGTCACATTTGCTTGGAGTTTGTGAATTGTGTGCAAAGTTAATTAGTTCCATTTCAATTTGTTTTAATTGCTATTTATGTGAAATTATATGAAGTAATATGCATTATATGTTTACATGAATATTCTTGATTATATTCTCTATTTGTGCAACTAAAGTGTATTTCTCATGTTAAAAATGAAATTATATGATCTACGTGGATTTAATTTTAGTAACATAACTTGGCACTAGAAAGTTTATATGTTTAATTGATTGTAATTTCCTCTCTTTAAATTGGCTATGATTGTATGTGTTGCACGCATACATTTATTTCATATGCATTTCCACTTGGCTTTCCATCTAGCATTCTATTTTAAGATAACTTAAATGAAATTGCCAAGAAGTCCCTCTAGATAATTCCTACTTTCTCCAAATTCCAAAAAGACCCCTCTTCAATACTTACTCATTAAGATCCAAGCCTCTCCAATTCTATAAATACCACCCTCTCATCTTCATTTCCACACACCAAAACATCAGCCAAAATTCCTCTCCCCTCTCCCTCTCTAACCCACGACAACCCTCTCCTTCAAATAATCCCAGAAGCTTCTCTTGTTCTCCACGAAGAAGCTAGCTCTTCTCCTTCTCTACCCTCAATAATTCACCATATACTCATAAGAGGTTTCTCTCGTCAATAACCTCCAAGAAACAGCCCTCCCACGGCCTTCAACTTAGCCCAAAGCATCCCAAGATCATCCATGGCCAAAACTCGAAGACCTCCATGAATCCTTCGATTTCTCCTTCTCTTGTCTTTGATTTTCTTCAAATGGGTAAGGACCCATTGGTCTTTACTAAAATTTAATTGCATGTTAAGTTTACTGATGGTTTTATGTTAATATTATGGTTTTATGTTAATATTATATGTCTGTATTTAGGCCTGCGTGGTTGTGATTATACTCCAACCCATGGCTTATGTATTATAAGTATGCTACTATATATACATATATATTTGTATGCCTACGTGGTCGTGATTATACTCCGATCCATGGCTTATGATTTATACTTATATATCTAAACTGTTGTTATGTGATCTTGCGGTAAAAGTAAAGTATTCGATGCTTTATGTGAAATATTAGATAGCTATGGCCTAAGGTGCATTTAAATGCGATATAAGGGATATTTTTAATGATAGGAATGTGTGATTATGTGATTATATGATTATGTGATTATGTGACTATGATATGGTTAATGTTGAAGAATGCCCTCCTTTGTGCTACTTTGGGTTATGAAATGTTTATGTGTACTTATGAAGTGAAAGTGTTATGTTCTATATGATTATGTGTTAATTGATTTCATTAAATATTTGAAGTATAGTTGGTATGGTACTTGTTACTTTGGTGTTGTTTGTGTGAAAGTAAAGATAGATAAATCATATGATTCATCAGTAAGTCTATGATGCATAAATCATTATTTTTCAAAGTTAAAAATGTTTGGAAATTGGTTGTGGATCTAGGTGAATAAGTATGGGATACGGGGGGCTGGTATTCCGTTAGTGGTTGATAGTTGGGGTCCACATAGGGACCTGTTCACATAGGGACTGATTCACATAGGAATCGGGATTATAAACCACTAACTCGGCTATAGGAAAGTTATAGCCGTGACTATATTCCGGTTAGTGGTTGATAGTTGGGGTCTACATAGGGACCTGTCCACATAGGGACTGATTCACATAGGAATCGGGATTATAAATCACTAACTTGGCTATAGTAAAGCTATAGTCGTGACTATAGTAAAGTTATAGATCACAAGCTACAAAATACACGGCTTATTGCCGAACTCCACAATTGTTTTTCCAAACGGGCCCAATGCTTTCTCATGCATTATTTCATGAAAAGTCTAGAAGTCTAAAGTTGCATATTGCATATTAAAGTTAAAAAGGGTGTTAAGTACCCTTAAATGTTAGAAGGGTGTTAAGTACCCGATTATTAAAGAAAGTTGGATGTTAAGTATCCGTGAAATGTTTAAAGTAACAGGTAAAATGTGAGATTCATGTTAAGTGTATGAATGAATGATTGCAAGTTTATTAGATGCCTAATTTTATGTGTTAAGTTTCTTACGTGGCCAATTATATGTGATATGAATGAATGTCATGATATTGAATAAATTAATATAGTTATGCCATAAACGACATAGATAAAAAGAACATAGACGAGGACTTTAGGACTCCCGTAGGGCGTGAGTGACACGTTGAGAGAGGTGTGAGTATCGTCAGGCCAATGTTCTTACTGAGCAAGTGGTTAGGCTCACGCTTTATGCGAATTCCCTTTTTAGGTTCTCAATGTAATCAGAGTGGCGCAGCGGAGCGGAGTTGGAGGAATCACAAGCCTTGATGCCTTAAATGTTCTCTCCGGATTTCTTATAAAATTATGTCTCCAATTTTCCTTTTAAAAGTCTAATGTATAATGGAGATCTTTACGAGTTCATTTTGTACTCTGATTCTGGAATCTAGTCTATTAAACCGGGGTATATAAATAAAGTTTATTTTCTTACTGTGACACCCCTCTCTCGATTACCCTTATTATATGTAATCTCAGCGGAAGACTTTTGAAAACATGATTTTTGTGGATATAAAATTTACGTAAAAAATTTTCTTTTTTTTAAATCTGAGGGAGAGAGGGCACAGCTTGCTTAACCCTAATCAAATATTTAACACAAAAGCATACTACATGCAAGACTAGAAATTAACTAGGCATGATGAACTTAATGCAAATGCGGACAGATTCAATGCAGAAGCTTTAAAAATTAATTCCTCTTAAACTACTCATGCAAATAACCCCAAAATTATACCATGCCATCCAACATGAGTCTAGATCACTCAGTTAAAACAGTTTTGAAAGATGCATGTCCATTTAGGAGAAATAAATAAAATGGCACAGTCACTCGGTTTAAAATCCAGAACAGAGGAGGGGGTTTTGAAAACTCATAATAAATTTTTCACTGACCCAAAAACTACCAAATTTTACCCCAAGGCAGAAAGGTAAGTTGAAAACATTTTCCAAGTGGAAACAAGGCATTTGAGTGAGTGAAACTCCAGTTATACCAGAAAACACCCGAATAACCCTGTTTCAATGCAGTGGTGAGAAACAAATCATACCTAAATAAATACTTACCCAAATCATGCACAAGACCTATCAATATGATGAGAACAGAGAGATGCAGAGACTCCTAAAATTTCATGATTTTCTAAGCAGAGAACCTATATGAAAATAATTTTAGAACATGGATACAAAACACGAAGAAATTACTAGCCGAAAGCATGCATGCATTTAAATAGTGAAAATTTGCTTTCGCTTACAAAAGACTACGGATTACCGATTAATTATCCAAAATAGGGTAATCCTAATTACTATTACACATATCGTCTTTTAATAATTTCCACCGATCGGAGGAAGCGAACGGTAGAAAATACCTAAAACCGTATCAAAAGTTTTTATAAGCATATTATACAAATAAAACCACATAACTAGATTAAGAGCCAACACTATCCACAACCCCTCCATACGATCTCCTTCCGATTCTCGAGCTCGATTCCCAACTTCACTCCTCGGGCCCTAAATCGGGTATTCCTACAAACATACAACACCTATATGAGTCTTTGAGGACTCAATGAGAATCTTGAAGTAATATCGAATACACATAGCACATAGAGCATACATATATCATATATATATATACGTACATATATCTTATACATGAACATACAACATGAAGTAAAACAATCATATACTTCCCTTTTTCGTCGGCGTTTTTCATTCACATAATTGCCACACGCATAGAGTGAGATAATTCCCACCTTTATAACCCTACGATCCCAAGACCATAGAGTGAGAATATCCCACCTTCATAACCCTATGCCATGACACGTATTGAAGATTATAGAAGGAATTTCCCACCTTTATAACCCTACGGTCCCAAGACCATAGAGTGAGATTTTCCCCCTATATCATCAACACCATAATGCAACATGCATGACATGAAAAATTGTCGGGAATCCCTCGGAAGAGTCAATCTAAGTTACCGGTAAATAACCCCATATAATTCGAACCATGACTAACTACGTGGGATCAAACCACCCCTAGGCCCTACGGTACCGGCTCGCTGTACCCGAGAAATTTACCATAACCTCGAAAGACTTTCCAACATAGTTTTATCTTTTTTATTTTTTTAATTCATGACACTTAATGCACCCACACATGCACCCTTCTACTTACCCTTCTCTCATCCTCACATCCAATGATTCACATAAGAAAGCAAGAGCACATAGGAGCACATAGAAAATACACATAACGTTTCACAAAATCATTTAGTCATAAAAACATAGAAATAACCGAAATCTTAACATGCAAAAACAATCTAACAACAAAGTTCACTAGATCTAGCATTTTACAAGAATAAAATTCAAGACTTCCATCTTTACATTTATTCAAGCAAATACACTAGATCTTCACATGCAAGAGTATTTTAAATCAAATTAGCACAAATTCTTAGTTCTTAAACCATTTTTCATAGAAAACACTAGATCTTAACATGCAAGACTTTAGATCAACCATTAATCACTAGATCTTAACATGCAAGACCTTAGATCAACAATCAATCACCAATCTTAACATGCAAGGCCTTAAAACAACAATCAACACAAGATCAACCCATGCAAAACACAAAATAAACCACATAAGCAATTTCAAGCATTTTACCTCAAAAATTCGAAAGTTCCTTAGTTAAGTCAAAAATTCATTTTCGTTTCAAAAATCAACAATCAAATACTAGATCAACACATGCAAGGCACTAATTAAGCCAAATAAGCCATTTAAAATATTTTTCCCCAATTTTCGAAAAATCATAGAACTTCAAGAACAAAGTCATCTTTTCAAAATACTAACATGCAATCATCATCTAAAACATATAATCACATAATAAACAATAAAAACACATAGAAATCCATAAAAACACATAAAAACCGAAAATACTAGTGGTGTTGTAGGTTTGAGCAAGAATTCAAGAATTCTCACCTATACTCTTTAGGGGAAGGATTTGTTAGCTCTTTTCTCTCTAATACAAGAAGAGATTAAGAGTTAGATTACAAAACAATATGAAGAAGGAAGAGAGGAAATTTTCGAAGAAGAGAGGAGATGAAGCTCTTACATTCAAATTGAAGAATCTCTCGAGGAAGAGATTTTGAGCTTCTTCTACTACTAATTTCGAAAATGGAAGATGAAAGAAGAGAAGAGAGATTTCTTAGGATTGTAGTGGGGAGATGAGAAAACACTTGGTAATGGGTTCTATTTATAGAATGGGGAGGCTTGCAACCTTAATGGTTAAGTATTGAGGAGGGGCTTCTTGGCAATTTAATCTTTAGGTGGGTTGGGGATGATTTTGCAATTTTCGAAAATTGAAGTGGTGGTGGTTCTTGGGTGGTTCAAGCTTGAGAAAATGGTGGCTATGGTGGTGGGGGTGTGGCTGCCGAAATGAAGAAGGAAGGAAGAAGAAGAAGACCTTTGGTCTTACTTAAAGGAGTGAAAAGCATGCCTAGTCTATAGAGTAGGGAACTAGGCTTGGGTATTTCTTCCTATGCTCAAAGTACAACCACACTAATGCATGTTTTTCTACTAATTAAATGCAAATTTTAAAATCATGTGTGTGTGTGAGGTGTCCGAAAATTCAAGTAATGTGGGGAGGATTTTCAAATTTTCTAAATAAATTAAAAATCCTAAAATGCATGAGAAAATTCATTTTTCTAAAATTGTGTATGCATAAATATGATGAAATGCTCAATTAATTTCATATGCAAGAATAAAATCCTAATTCATGAAAAATAATTTATTTCGAAATAATATCTCGAAATATTACCTAACCACATAATTCACATAATTATCTAATTCACATAATCACATAATTCACACAATAATCACATAATTACCTAATTCACGCAAATACTAACCATGCAAGAATTATTATAAATTCTAATTTCACAAATATGCACATAAAGGTGGTAAAAATTATTTTACCGAAAATGCGGGGTGTTACACTTACGCTGTATTACAAGTCTTTTGTAAACCCCGTTCATGGTTACGTATGTAGCACTCTTTATGAAAATGGTTTCTTTTAAATTTGGGTTATGATTTTAAGTAAACGAAAAAAAAAAACGCTTCCAAAAATTATAAAGTGATTTCTCACGGTTCAAATCGTATCAAAATTTTAATAAAGACCATTTTTCCAAAAGCATTTCTTAGTTAAGTAAAAGTCATGGAGGATGTTACAAAGAGTTTATCCAAAAATAAATTAATAAAGGGGAAGAGATTTTAAAGTATAAAAAGATATATAGAAAATATATATTTAGAAACATTAAAATTAATAAAATAATTAAAAATTAAAAGAAAAAAAAAACCTGGGTTGAACCCAGTTGAACCGATCCAATCGGACTATCCAATTTTGTGTACGGTCCGGTTCCGATAAGATTGACCGTAAGACAGGTTTCTATGATTTAGATCATTTGAACATCAAAATGCAATTGTTAATGGCAACTTAAACACAACAGTTTCCTATAATAGAATAACATTAAATTAGTTTTGCATTCAAATGCAAAAGTACTTCAAGAAAATATAGCGGGTGGTAATTTAAATAAAAATAAATTACTACAACTTAACTTATTCCAATATAAAATTTGGCATCTTAGGAAGATGTTTTTGCTCATTGTGCTTCTTTAATTTGAGTTTTAGTGAAAGTTTGCTTCGTGTTCATCTTGTTCCGTGTCTTGTCATTGGTTTTTCATGTCTCCGTTGTATCTCTACCTTCTCTCGATGGAAGTCTTCGAGTGGGTAGCTGCTGCGTGTGCCCCCTCTTGAATCTAGACTCTCTTGTCTTAGTTCCACCTTTAATGAGTATAGCAAACCAAGATCATTCTCAATCCGAACCTTCATTTTCGGACGTGGTAGTTATGAAAGATTTCACCAATTAATCTTCCTTGATTGTGGAAGCTGAATCTTCCACACAAGGCAAGGTCTCCACAATTCAACTGTCACCAACCCAGCTTCTCGGCCATTGCATCTCACCCCTTGACTTGGCCAGAACTCCTCACCTCATCCAACCACTATTCGTCAAGTTTACACCACTCGCCAAATCACCATCCTATGAGGATTTTTCTAGCCTCAAACCACCGGCTTCTAAGCCCATCTCAGCCCCTAACTCTCCTATGAAAGGCCTATCTTCCATTCCAAAACTTGCTCACGATAATATCACTCAATCCCGAGCCCAAAACCCTAAAATGAACCACCTAAACCCCAATCTTGTGGCCCAAGCTGATCTTATTTCCAATTCAACCATTAAAAATGATACTTCTATCTCTATTTCCGAATTGGACAATCATAACCCGAATTCCCAATTCAAAACCCTAAATCCCCAATTAAAAAACCCTAATCCCAAAATTGAAACCCTTAATCCCGAAATTCAAACCACAAAACCCCCATCCCCCGACCAAATTCTTTGATGATGTTGACATGATGATCTCCGACCTGCAATTGCCACTTCCAAGGCTGGTGGTCGCCGTCACTTGCTCAACTGAGAATAAATCGCTCCAATTGGGACAATCAAAGTGATAGATCGCAAGAAAGTGCTTTATTTCTCGAAAGAGGATGTTGATAAGATGCTTGAGCTGTTAAGTATATCTTGATTGGTAAGTTTTCTCATGGGACACCTCACTACAAATTTATGGAGAAGTTTATTTATGATTTGAAGCCCCACAGTTCCTTTGAGTTACATAATTTGAATTATTGGCATGCGTTGATTCAATTCTCGGTATTAGATCATTAATGTTTTCTTTTGAGAAGATCGATATGCTATATGATGGGCTACCCATGTGTGTTTTTAAATATACTCCGGTTTGGGTTAATGTGTTGTGAGTTCCTCTTTATATGTATATATAACTGGGGAGCTATATTCGTCCTTGCTTCTCCCATTAGCAATGCCCTTGAGTTTGATGATTTTACGGCCGACTGAAAGAAACTCTTTGTTGCCCCATTTTGTGTCGAAATTGATCTCTTGAAACCGAGGGTTGAACAAATTCCGGTGATGACTGCCTATGAATATATTGAGATGATTTCCTTGCCTGTTAACTACGAGAACGTCCCAAAATTCTGCACGTTTTGTTCTCACTTGGGTCACTCATTTGAAAATTGTTATCTAAATGGAAATGCTAAAAAACCGGATTTTCCACCACCGCCACAACGGATTCCCAAACCCACAGCCCCAACAAAGGAAGAACAAGTTTGGCGACGACTTGAGAAGAGTAAAAATGTTGTTGAAAACTTGGATATTCCTGAAACATCGGGGACAAAATCCACCGAAAATCCTAGTTTTTCTCAAGCTATTGTGCGGATTATTGCCGAGAATATTAATGAAGGGGATTTTGAGCATTCCAACCCCTTTGCGTTGTTTGAGAGTGATGTTAAAGAGGATATAGAGGCTGCTCATACTCAACCGGTTGTTGCCCCCATAACTGTTGTTCCAAAATCTTCGAAAAAGGCCGAAAAAAATACTTCTAACACCAAACAACCTACGAGTCCAAAACCTATATATAGCTATTATTGCCGATGATCAAACAGCTAATGTTGATGATATTGAGGCATTATCCATGTCCAAAAAAAATCAGCCCGTGTCTCTCTCCAAAAAGCCCATGTCCCGAACTGCAAATGGGGCAGCTCTTTTTACCCACTCTCTATCACCTTTAGCCAATTTGGTGGTCAAGATGTGCCCCTTATTCATGGGGTATACGGACGAGAGAGGTCATGACTTTCGGCGGATATGGATCCGATTGCACCTACGTCGGCTGCCTTATTTCGCGAACACTACGTGACCAAGGTTCGGCGCACGACCGAGGAAAATATGGCCGACACACCTTCTTTCGATGATCCCTGATGAGCCCTACTACGAGCATACGCCCATCTGATTACACGACTCTGGGCTCTATCACTGATGAAACTTTGGCCTCGCGACAATCGAGCCTCATTGGTGTTGAGCGTGGGCGTTTGCAGAATGCCGAGCGTTGGCATACAGAGGACGCCCACCTTATTGGTTACTCATTCTTTGTCACATCCAAGAAATATTCAGATACGTCTCATTCCCCCTCGTCTCCACGTCGAAATTCTTCGTGTGGAACGCAAGGGGGTAACAAAATAAGGCGACCCAATCCCACTTGTGTTTTATTTGTCGGTAACATAGAGTTAATTTATTGGATATTTCTGAGCCTATGATTGAGTTTCTGCATGATTACTATTGCCGTCATTTGGATTTCGTTTCTGGTTTGTCTAATTGTGCAGGGAAAATCTGGATTTTTTGGGATCACAATTTTCGGGTGGAGTTGTTTAGAGATGAGGTCCAATTATTACATGTTAGAAGTATATTGGGTTATTTGATGCTCCTTTTGTATTTACTGCGTCTATTCTAGTTGATCTGCTTCTGAGCGCCGTGTTTTGTGGAATTCGTTCCACGATATTTTTGACACGATTGGAGATACTCCATGGATTTCTGGGGATGACCTCAACTCAAATTTACTCTAGTCATAACGAAATCGATCGGTATGGGATAGGAGAATGGATATGGCTGAGCTTGGTGCTATGGTTTTGGATTATGGACTTTCAGATGTCGGGTTCTCTGGGGCTAGTTCTTGCTATACTTGGGAGAACCCTTCAGGTATTTTGGAGCGTTTGGACAGGATTATATATAACTCTGCTTGGTTAGATTTACTGCCTTATTCGCAGGTTACCCACATATCACGGACCTGGTCGGATCATATTCTTTTTGTTTCGTTACTGCTTCTTCTTCTCGGCCTAATGCTTTATTATGGTTTTAGCATATGTGGATCCGTTAGGCTACATTTTGTCAGATTGTGGAACAGTTTTGCGGTTTTCCGTGTGCTCAGATGGGGATGCTTCGATTACAGACGAAGTTGAGACGATTGAACAAGAAGCTTCAGTGGTGGAATTGGAATGTTTTCAGGAACGTGTTCAAGAATAAAGAGAGGGACGAGGCAGCTGTTCTAGAGGCCGAGCACATATATGACTTGGACCGATCCCCCGAGAACCCTGCAACTTTAAAAAAGGGCACTGCTGAACTTACTCTCATGCTCAATATTGAGGAGAACATTTGGAAACATGAGGCAGCGTAGATGGGTGACTGATGGAGAGAGGAACTCTAAGTTTTTCCACTCATTAGTCAAGAAGAAACGGTGTGTCAATTGAATCCACTCTATATCTCATGGGGATTTGGTTGTCACATCTGCTCTGGAGATCAAGGATTCGGGCGTTGATTTATTTAGCAAGCTTCTTACCGATGATATGCCTAGTTTGCTTCCGGTTGATGAGTCCCTATTTTTCGCTCCTCAGAGGGACTTTACTTCAGTTTCTTCTCGTCCTTCTGTTGAGGAGATCAAAGATGCAGTGTTTGGAATTTGTCTAGATTGTGCTTCGGAACCTGATGGTTATTCTTCAATATTTTATCCACACTGTTGGGACTTGATGCAATGTAATGTTTGTGAGGCGGTTTCGGATTTCTTCAAGGGTGGATCTATTCCTGCGAGCTTCACCGTTACCACCTTGGTTCTTATTCCTAAGGTGGACTTTCCGACGACTTTGATAGATTTCTGCCTGATCAGCTTGTGCAACGTAACCAACAAAATTATCAGAAAGATACTTATGAACAGACTAGCGCCTTATTTTCCCACATTATTTCTCATTCTCATAGTGGGTTTGTTCAGGGTCGCCGTATTAGTGATTATATTTTATTGACACAGAAGATGGTCCACACGATATCAGTTTGTTGAATGCGAATCTTATTTTGAAGCTGGACATGGCAAAGGCTTATGATAGGGTTCAGTGGCAGTTCTTATTTTGTGTACTCGAGCTGATGGGTTTCTCGACTAACTTGATTGATATTATTCGGGGGTGTGTTTCCTCGTGCCAGTTATCTTTACTGATCAATGGGGAGTTGATGGGGTATTTCACTTCAACTCGGGATCTAAGACAGGGAGATCAGCTCTCGCCGACTCTTTTTGTACTCGTGGCTGATTATTTTTTAAGAGGTCTCGATGCACTATACAGCCGTTGCCCGAGCATGTTTTATTCTATGAGGGGAGGCATCCCTATCTCCCACATGTCCTATGCGGATGATATTTACCTCGTGGCATCATTTTGGGTTGAAGAAGCTGTGGGATTTTCTAGATCAATATTATCGTACTCCGGGTCTGTTGATTAGTGGGCATAAGAGCACTTTCACAGTTGATAGGGCATTGTTCTGAGGCTCATCTTCGCACTTTTTCTGGGATTCTCAGTTATCCGAGGAATGATCTTCCTATCATTTATCTTGGAGCTCCGCTATACAAGACCAGGGCAGTGTGTCTTAGACTTGGCTTGATCGCAAGCAAGCCAGGATTTCGGGTTGGGCTCAGACCGCTTTGGCTTTCGGGGGCCGTCTTGCCTTGATCCAGAGTACGCTTTCGACAATGACTATGGTTTTACCTTGATACGATTTCTCTAGGGATCTTATGGTAATCAACATTTTTGGCCTCATTGGGGATCTTATGGTTATCAACGTTGGCCTCATTGGGTTGCTTGGGAGACGATTTGTCGGCCGGTTGGTGAGTGTGGCTTAGGGTTCAGGCATTTTACGGATGTGATTGACGCCTTCATTTATAAGCTTTGGTTCCGATTCCGTGCTCATGATTCTTTTTGGACCCATTTTATTCGACACAAGTATTGGCGGAATTGGTTCCCAGGTTCCTCCATTGTATATTCCTACTATAGCAAGGTGTGGAAGCGCACGTGCCTTGTCCGTCAGCGTGTTCAGGCTCAAATATTTTGGCTGATTGGGTTAGGTCATCTTTATTTCTAGCATGACCAGTGTTTTAGCGATGGTCCCCGTTCGAGCATTATTGATGGTGGTAGGCTAACGTCAGTTCGAGTGGAGTATTATTTGGTTGATGGTCGGTGGGATGGGAACAAGTTTGCTGAGGATATTCATTTTGACTGGATTGATAGGATTTGCTCAGTCCCGATCTATGGTGTTTTGGATGTTTTATCCACTTGGAGAGCTTCTTCGGATGTCAAGTTTTCCTTGACCTCGGCTTGGGCCTTGATACGACAGCAACATGTCCCTACCCCTCTCCTTCGTATATTTTGGGGATCTTGCCTTACCCCTACAATTTCTATCTTTCTTTGGCGTCTCCTTCTTCACCGTCTTTCGTTGGATCTCAAACTTTAGTCTCGAGGCACCTCTCTTGCCTCGAGGTGCTATTGTTGTCCAGATCCATCTATTCGTGTGTTGAGTCTTGCATCTCAGTCTGTTGAGTCTCCTTCTATTGAGTCGATTGATCATATCTTCGTCGAGAGTCCGACGGCTAAGAGGGTATGTATCATTTTTTCTATCTTTTTGGTTATACACCTGCACACACTGCGCACATACCCCTGATTTTAATTTATTGGTAACACTTCACTTTGCACACACTCACACACCCACACATCACGACCATTGTGCCTTGCTTGATCTTGTGGTTCATATGGACTACAAGGAATGACAGTAAGCACAATGATATCACGGTTTGCGCTTCTTCCATCATTTACAGGGTCATCCAGCACATCAAGATTCTTCATCAGACCAAATTACTTTCGGCGGACAGCTGGCTTAGCATTCCCCACGGGGCCGAGACTCTTGGGCTATATTACCGAGCCAGAACACCAACTCTCACACCTCATCGAGTTGTTTGGCTTCCCCCGGATCAGTTTTGGGTGAAGTTGAACATAGACGGAGCCCGTAGAGAATCCACACATAATGCAGCTATTGGCGGGATTATCAGAGGTTCAGACGCTGAGGCCATACTTGCATTTCATGAGAGGAACTCTGCCCCGATCTGTATTGCAACCGAGCTTGCTGCCCTTGCCTCGGGGTTGAGATTTGTTATTCAGAGGCAATTCACTAGAGTTTGGATCGAGCTTGACTCAGAAGTCGTTGTTCGACTTCTTTTGCACACGGACAAAGGTCATTGGAGTCTTGAGAGTTCGCTCACGGCGATCCGGAACTCTCTTTCTACTTTGTAGTACCGGATTACACATATCTACCGGGAGGGCAATACAGTCGCTGATGCATTAGCTAACTTGGGTGTCAAATTGAGTTGGCCCATACCTTCAGAACAGCGGAGCTTCCGCGACCTATTCAGCAAATGATTCGTATGGATTAGCTTGGATATCCATCATTTCGACGACAGACTCGCACATAGGTGCCATGCATTCCACATTTTTATATTATTGGTAGCTTGTACTTTCTGTTTCTACGTAATTTAGGCAGTTTCTTGTCCTTTACATGTTAGGCAGGGTTCGGGTGATTATGGATTGTTTGGGTCTATCAAGACTGGACTATCTGCAGAATGGTGCCACATATTTCGCAGCCGTTATACCTATTTCATCCATCTTTGGCAGAATTCTAATTGGCCTCGGTTGTTGTGGTGAGGCTGACGGTCTACCATGGCCTTCCCCGACCTTCTATGATCATTCCCACTCCTATCATTTTTATTATGTGGGCTACCAGTTTTGTCGATATTCTTAACATTTTGTTAGTTAGCTATTGTCTTTTGTCAGTTGCTATTATTAGCCATCTGTTGGGCTGTAGCAATTTGAACGGACTCATTATGTACTTATTGCCTTTTCTTCTATAAATAGGTAGGGGTTCAAGCCTAATCCCCACCCTCATTTTAAGTTATTTTCAAGAACAAATATGCTATAACAATTTTTCAATGGTATGAAGATTCTTAACAAGAAATTTTGGCATCGCATTTGGTCCGATTTCCAGAGACGCAGAATATAAATTTTATATAATATTAACATAATATACTCTCACATAATTTAGTAAAATAACATTGTGTTTACTCTAAAAGGCAAGATATAATTCGTTTATTTGATACATTTCAATTTTTTATAGGAATTAAATCGATTTATTTCAAATATACTATATCCGTTAATATTTCTAATAAGGCGGTTGCTATTTTCATTTCATTTTTTATTTTGAGTTGAAAGCGTTCCAATATAATAAAAATATTAACTTTTTTTGTTTTAAAAAAATTATTTAATAAAATATAATAATCGAACATATTTATGTTTCAAACATAGTTTTAGTCAAATACACAAAATCATGAATGAAAATGATTGTCGGTACCTCATCTTGGATTTCTTTTAATTTATGCTCTCTACCTACTAGTTCCTACTCATTTTCCTGGCGATGGCTCGATAAATCTCTAGGACTGAGATATGTTGGTATCGTAGGAAATATGTGACATATGACGAGGCACGTGTGATGATAATGGCATGGACGATGAAAATATTCAATTAAGATCTAAAAGTCGACCACTAAAATGGATATCCATACTAGGATGATAACAGTGGCGGATCCAGGATTTTTGCCAAGGGGGTGCTAAATTGTAGAATAAAAAATTTAAATATCACTTTAGAAAAATAGTGGACCAAAAATTTACAATTTGAAAATTTTAGGTGAATTGTGTAAATATTTAAAGAGAAAAAGGGTGAAAAATGTAAAGATTTGAAAAAAAATCAGCTTTTTAGAGGCTGGGGGTTCGAACCCGGGACCAATTAACAAAAGAAGGAACATCTTTACCAACTCAACCAACTACTTTTCTTGTGAACTTATGTATAACAGTATTATTTGTTTAAAATCAAGGGTGTGCAACTGCACACCCTAGACCATGGCTAGATCCGCCACTGGATGATAATACGGGGCAAATATTGATTCACTGATCATCGGAACTACAGTAAAAGTATTAACATCATCCAAAGAAAATATATTACTTGTTGTATATGTATATGATGAAGGAGTTCTACCGCCGTCAAATATGGAATAATATCTTGAATCGGTATGTTGGATCAATATACCGTAGGCCCGGCCCTGGGGTGGGGCGAGCAGGGCCCACGCCCAGAGCCCATTTCTATTAGGGGCCCAATAAAAAAGAAGTTTATGCCTCATTATCGTACATCCCTGAATATGTGTGAGTGGTTGGGGCATCTTTAGCCTATGAGGAATGTCCGAAATCAATGCACGCTCGAGTCCATAATGCAATACATCAACAACAACCATATCAAGGTCCCGTAGATATAAGCAGCACCTATCACCAGGTGTGTATCTAATACATATGGCCATAGATTAAAGTTATACAACCTGAAATAAAAGGATATTATAAGTTGAGTTAGTATATTTCCACACAAAATTTATATTTAAAAATATAAAAAGTTCGTTTGTATATGTATCGCTACATCCATACAAAATATGACATGCAACCTGAAAATTAAACCAACTCAACTGCACATGCCAATGATATGAAGCGACGAGTATGCCTTTCATACCACTCAAAATAACCAACGCGTGTAGTAGGCCTTCTGACATCGATAAATGGATAGACAATAGGTTGCTGAAATCTATGCTCCCATTTTGGTAACTTAAATAAAAATATATCACTATGACTTAACTTACTTTAACATAAAATTTGAAGTCATATTCAAAGTTTTTTTTTTCTAGAACAAATATGATCTATCTATTTTTTTTTCATACAAAAATTATTAACAAGGAACCCGTCTTAGCTCAGCTGGTAGATCGCATGGCTTTTAACCATGTGGTCGTGGATTTGGTTCCCACAGATAGCAAATATAAATTTTATATATTACGAACATAATGTACTATCACTCAATTTGATAAAATAACATTGTGTTTATTTGAAGGGGTCTTAATATAGATCCATCTGACAAAACTTATTAGAACTAAATGACAAGCCCAACTAAACATTCGTTTCACATTCTTTATTAAATTCACTCCAAAAATACCCTCCACTCACAAATTTTAAATTTGCATTAAGTAAAATTCGAAATCTTCATTTTCTCATCTAACATCTTTTATTTTATTTCATTTTTACAAACTTAGTAAATTTTTTTTCATTCAAACATTTTATTATATTATTATAAACAACTTGTTTCTTTCCTAATTTTTAACAGTATATTGAATATCGAAAAAACATATTTTTCGTTTTTGTTAAATAATATAGCAGATTGTAAAAATACTATAATGTACTATGGTTTGTTATGATTTACTATGGTGTACTATTCCGAAGTCTGTCACAAAACAGCTCTCAGTCGCCGCCAAACTCTAACATCCACCATCTTCCAGCCGCTGTCAAATTTAGCAACATACAATTCTCTTGCCGCCACCAAACCCTATCTACCGAAACCTAGTCGCCCACTAAATTAAACCCTAGTCGCCATTGTTGTCGCCTCCACCGCCATAGTTGCGCAATAGCAACCGCCCTTGAACAAATGGATGGAGTTGTGGAGAGAGAGAGGGGGAGAGAGAGAGAAGAAATAAAAAATAAATTTGTGAGAAACATAACTCTAGAATTTATGAATTTGTGAGAAACATAACTCTAGAATTTATGAATTTTGACATCATGGAAGGAAATATATGACCGGCTGAATATGTATACGATGAACGAGTTGTATTGTCATCAAATATGGAATAAAATGGTACGTAGTCCTCCTAATATTTGTCCCTAATCGTCTTACATCGTCGAATATATATGAGTGGTTTGGGGCATCTCTGGCTTTTGAGAAATGTCCAGCATTGATGCAGGATGGAGTCTATGTTGCAACATATTAACGACCCTATCGAGGTCCCGTAGATTTTAGCAGTACCTATCATCGGGTGTGGATCTAATAGAAACTAGGCTTAATTCCACTTTGCACCCTTGAAATATCCCATTTTGGCACTTTGCACCCTCCAAAAATAATAATAGCACTTTGCACCCTCAAAACACTATAAATTATTCACAATGCACCCTCAATTGAATAATAAAGGCAATTTCATTTTTCATTGGTGTTTTTCTTTTCGGGGTACAAAATAAAAAAAAAATGTTACTTTCTTGAACCTCAAACCTAATTTCGAGCGGACAAAGTGCGAAAATTACACCGGATTATTGAAAAAAACTAGATTTTCTTACACAAGAAAAATAAAAAATAAGCTTTTATCACTACATTATTCGATTGATGGATCTTTTATGTAACTGTTTGAAAATATTAGGTGAAAATATTTGGAAGAAAATATGATTTAAGATAACTTGATAACGGAATAGCTGAATGATTTTTTTTTCGTAAAATATTTTATTTTGATAAAAAAATATAATTTTTAAATATGTTGATGAAATGTATTTTTATTTTTAAACTTTATAGTTTCAAAATGATTGATGAATAAAAAATATATTTGACGTTTGGCGTCCTAAAAAAATATCACTAAAAATATTAAATTTATATGTTTTAGCTTTAAAAATTCATTTGGGGTGCATTATGCATGATTTATTGTATTTCGAGGGTGCAAAGTGCTATTAATTTATTTCAAGGGTGCAAAGTGCCAAAATGGTATATTTCAAGGGTGCAAAGTGGAATTAAGCCTTGAAACTACCATGGATTCAAGTCATGCAGCATGAAAGAAAATGATAATATAAGTTCATCTTGTACAAGAAATATTAAAAACATATTAAATTAGTTTGTGTATGTACCATTGTGGCCATACAATTATGACCACCTACTTGGAAACCAACTTGGTCAATTGCACCAAACAATATCTTTCAAGAATGAAAGAAGTGTGTAGCCAAACACACCTCTAAACAATATGTGTTTACGCACAAAGAACTCAAAATAACCAACGTGGGTTGTAGGCCATTCAACATCGCTAAATGGCAAGTCAATAGTGTTGTGAAATATATGATCATGTCTAATAACTGAAATAAAATTATATCTCGATAATTTAATTTACTGTAATATAAAATTTGACATCCCATAGTAAGTTTCTTCGAGAGCAAATATCATATAACTTATTTTTAAGGGCAAATTACCAAAACCCCCCTGAGGTAAGTCTGAATAACGAAAATCCTCCCCCCCCACGTTCTCGTAATTACGAAAACCCTCCTGAGGTATGCAGACATCTTACAAATCGCTCTAGCGGTGTTAACCTCGATAGAATATTTTTGATTCTCCCGAATATTCCTCCGATAATACCAATTTTGCCCTTATACTCGTGGAACGTTCTGATAGTTCTATTTACAGACGAAATTACCCTCAGGGGGTAATTGTAAGCATTTTATTTAATGAGGGGTCATATTGTTGCATAGTTTGTACTTACTGAAATATAACCGTTGCATTTTAACTGTTACTATCTGAGGGGGGTTATTTGTAAGTTTTGAGTTATTTGTTGGAATATGACCGTTTTTTGCATCCCTATAAATAAGCTGGAGTTTTGTCTTCTCTTTCACCCCTCTCTCTTTCTCACTACTTCTCTCTATTGCTTCCATGGATTCTTCTAGCACATCCTCTCAAATAAGTGGGTTAAAATACAAAAAGGAGAAATGCAAGAGTTGTGGAAAGAAAACAACAATTATGATATCGGAGACGAGAAAAAATCCGGGAAGGCTCTTTTATTGTTGCCCCGAGCACGGCTTCTCACATTGGTGTGAGCCATTTGAAGTTGGTTATAATTGCTCACATGGCGATACAATAGCTACTGCAAAGCATGATGACAGTGAGGTGACAAGTGCATCGACAAAGCAAGTTCAATCGAAGAAGAATGGCATGATTGAAGATGGATTAGTTTGTAGTTTGGTAGTGCTAAACCTAGCAATCCTAGTATTATACATGATATGTAAAATAATTGTACTACTATTTTTTTAGTAAAATATTGTACCTTACTTTATGATATATCAAACATAAACTAGTATTTCAAATCAACCCATAAGCACCATATGTTTAGTGAATAATTACATATCAAATCAGCCCAAAAAATAGCCTGTAAAAAAGACCACCAAAAACAGGCTACAAAAAAAATACAAAAAATAGTCCATGATGTTCTATGAAACATCCCAAAAACAGTCTACAAAACATCAAAAAAAAGCCTATAAATCTTCAAAAAAAAACAGTCTATGATGTTCTACCTCTTGATGAAAGCCATAAATTTGTCAAAGTCAATGGATACCATTTTGCTGCCATAAGTTTATGAATATTATCAGCTGCTACACTTGAAGATGGTGCTGCTGCACTTGAAGATGGTGCTGCAACATTGCCTTTTGAGACTACCTTAGCTGCTGCACTTGTCTTTTTTCTCTTCTTAGGTGCTTGAGCAGTCACTTGGACATCATCATCAAATGCATGAGCATAGGCTTGAGCAGTCATTTGGGCATTATCATCAAATGCATGAGCAGAGGCTTGTGCATAACTCTGAAATAAAGTAAAAAAAAGTAAATATTAAAAAGAGTAAAAAGCAGTTTACCCCCTAAACTAAGGGCGGTTTTGCACTTTGCCCCCCAAACAATTTTTTTTTGCACGTTTTTACCTAAACTTGTTATTTTGTTGCACGCCTCCTCTAAAATTGCCTGAAAACGGGCACCAAGCAACCAACTAACAAGTTTAGGTAAAAACGTGCAAAAAAAAATTGTTTGGGGGGCAAAGTGCAAAATCGCTCCTAGTTTAGAGGGTAAACTGCTTTTTACTCTATTAAAAAATTAAACAGAATACAGAACACACCAAAACAGGAGGAAACCAAAATACATAATAAGAAAATTAAAAAAATAGAATACCTGGGACTTGGAACTAGCATTTGCTCTTTTTCTTCTAGTCAACACTGATGCTTCACCTTGTCTTTCTAGATTGCTAGAGGCTTGAAATTGTGTATTTTCGTTGAACATATATATATGCATTTTGCTTAGAAACATAGAAACAAATTGTAAGAACACATGAAGTATAAATAATAAACTGTACAGCATACCCCATTAGCTGTGGCTGTGGCACCTCTCCTAGACTGACTTGGTCCTTTGCAAGTTCTAATGTTATGCCCCCAAGCTTTGCATCTCTTGCATCTAACCACAGTTGATCTTTTCTATGATTGACCTTCTCCAGCCTCTTTTCTTCTATTTTTTGAGGTCTCCCAGGCAACCTCCTATAAGTAGGAGGTTGCAGATCCTTTGGAGTGGCATCCAGGTGTTCTGGCCAAAAATCAGGGTGGTTAACAGGATTAATAAAATGACTATAAACTCTCATGTAAGTTTCCCTGGAAAAACACTTATCTGTATAATCCTCAAGCCTCTGCCTATTTTTTTTTTTCTTTTTTTTTTTGGACTCTAGACAAAACCTAACTTAGACTCATAGAAACTTCAAACAAAGAAATAAATTTCGAATTATTATTATTATTTTTTTTTTGGGTTTATCGACTCTAAATAAACAAAACGAAAGAGTAGAAGACTCAATGACAATAGACACGAAACAAAAAACAAAACGACAAGAAAAAAAAAGGAATGACTCAACAATAAAGATAAAGGATAGGCGAAACCTGTTTTGGATGTTGGCTCTGGTTACCAACTGATACGAAACGAAAAACAAAACGAAGACACGAAAGAAAGGATTGACTCAACAATTAAGATAAAGGATAGGCGAAACTTGTTTTGGATGCTGGCTCTGATACCAACTGATACGAACCCCGTAGAACTTGTTACGAGACCCAATACCCTACGCGGAAGCAAGATCGAAGACACCCAAAAACAAAGATTCAAGTTTGGCGGAAGCAAGGAACAATGACCCCATAGCTATAAAGAGCTAGAAACCATTATTATCAAGGTGGAATATTGACCCCGTGGTTATAGAGAACCAGAAACCAATACTATGGCGCTAAGAAAGTTACAAGAATCCACTTGTAAAATCCCGAAGGTTGCTGTAGAACAGCGAAGGAGAATTGATTTCTCAAAATACTCAAATATTCATTAAAATTCGTCTTCTCAAATAAGCCAAATCGGCAACCTATTTATAAGGTCTAAAAAGACTCCTTTTTCACAAGGAAAAGGACTCCTACCTAAACTATAGTAAGGAAATAAATAAATAAGCAAATCCTAACCATAAAAGACTCTAAAATAATAAAAACATAATAAAACCTAATTTAGAAACGTGCATAATTAAATAAGATAACTTGATCTTCAAGTCGACTTCTCGATCACCCTTCTTAACTCGCGACATTGGGCTGTGGACGTGCATGCAATTAAAGCTCAATTTAGACACTGTTCCACTTCGAATATCTCTTCGCTCAAAACATGAAAGTTGTAGATCTTTCAGTTAGCTTTCCGAATCATTTTGAATCGGATTCAATGGACTTCGGATGCGAGAGTTTTTACCCGAATGGTAAACTCTGCCAGAATAGGCGAGAATCTCGGATGCATGGAATTCGACTTGTCCAACGAATTCTTCCTCTTCCTTTTCTTCCAATTCCAAACCACGGACTCTTCAAATGCCTGATTCAAGCCTTTATTCTTCAATCCCAACACGAACGGCTCCATTAATCTCACTCGCTTTCTCTTCTTCCAATTCTTTGTCTTGGAGCTTGTGCGGATCGTATCATTCTCCCCTTCTTTAAAAGGATTCGTCCTCGAATCCGGACAAATATCAGAAGGAGTACAAACAAAATCGACTTCATGATCAATCTCCCTCTTTGGCTGCAAACTAACACATCTCTGCACCACATCCAAGAACATATCATCTATTATCCATTGCAGCATAAACGAATGTGGGTGTTTTGTAGCTCGAAGCCCCAACGCGTCAAACCTCGACACCACCATCTCATCATAATGCACAATGGGAGTTTGCACTCCGGTTAGTTCAGCGTTAACTTCGATGCATGGCTGGCTCATATCATTCTCCACCTCTTCAAAAGGATTCGCCCTCGAATCCGAACCTTCTTTTTCTAGAACTGGTGGCGCGGGATCGCAATTTTCTTCCCCCTTGGACTCGACCTCAACTAGCGGATCAATAACTCCCAAATCAGTTTGAGTGTTCTCTTTCTCAAAATCTTGACGAGTATCTTCCTTCTCAAGTGGCGATAAAGAATCACCCATTCTCTTCAATTGCTTGTAGTCTTCTTTGTCTCGTAGAATTTTCTCTGCTTTGGGATTTTGTAAGGGTTCTCTCGTTTGGCTCGTTGAAGATCTCCTATGTGGTTTCCAACTCGATGAACTCCTTTCTTCTAACTTAGTAACTTGCCTCAACTTTTGCATCTTCAATTCCCTATAATAATGGGAAGGAACGAACCTCCTTCTCATGGCTGCCTTCATGGACTCCCAATCTTCAATTGGTGGTTCGCCACAACGTCGCCTAGTTAAGACAAATTGGTCCCACCAACTAATTGCGTAGTCAATGAACGCTTCGACGGCGAGCTTCACTTTCTTCCTTTCGGAATAGTAATCAGAATCGAATACGTGCTCCACCTTTCTTTCCCATTGAATATACGCCTCGGGATCACTCTTACCTTGAAAAGATGGAATAGTCATATTCACTGAGGTAAGGTTTCGATCTACGCCATCTCTTTCTCGACCAAAATATCCTCGGCTCGAAGTTTCAGATCTGAACCCTCGTCCCATACTCTCCCTCTTCGATTTTGTAGCGTTCACACCAAAATTTCCATCATAATCTACCTCTTTATCAGGATAAGGCACAACTGGTTGGTGAGCATCACGTCGTACGTATGGCCCTCGAACATGTTGTTGATCTTTGCGTAGTTCCTTTAGTTGGGTAATAATTCCTTCCATCCGATCTTGGAGTTCCTGGAAGCGTTTATCCATTGGCGACATCCTACGCTGCTCAAATCTTTCTCCTTTATAACCGGCCTTCTCGGACAAGATCAAAACAATTTTTTTTTTTTTGACACTAAGAAACTCTAAATTAGACTCTAAGAAATTGAAAAACAAAGAACAAAAATTCGTTCTTCTTTTTTTTTTTTTTTTTTTTTCTTTTTTTTTTGGACTCTAGACAAAACCTAACTTAGACTCATAGAAACTTCAAACAAAGAAATAAATTTCGAATTATTATTATTTTTTTTTTTTTTTGGGTTTATCGACTCTAAATAAACAAAACGAAAGAGTAGAAGACTCAATGACAATAGACACGAAACAAAAAACAAAACGACAAGAAAAAAAAAGGAATGACTCAACAATAAAGATAAAGGATAGGCGAAACCTGTTTTGGATGTTGGCTCTGGTTACCAACTGATACGAAACGAAAAACAAAACGAAGACACGAAAGAAAGGATTGACTCAACAATTAAGATAAAGGATAGGCGAAACTTGTTTTGGATGCTGGCTCTGATACCAACTGATACGAACCCCGTAGAACTTGTTACGAGACCCAATACCCTACGCGGAAGCAAGATCGAAGACACCCAAAAACAAAGATTCAAGTTTGGCGGAAGCAAGGAACAATGACCCCATAGCTATAAAGAGCTAGAAACCATTATTATCAAGGTGGAATATTGACCCCGTGGTTATAGAGAACCAGAAACCAATACTATGGCGCTAAGAAAGTTACAAGAATCCACTTGTAAAATCCCGAAGGTTGCTGTAGAACAGCGAAGGAGAATTGATTTCTCAAAATACTCAAATATTCATTAAAATTCGTCTTCTCAAATAAGCCAAATCGGCAACCTATTTATAAGGTCTAAAAAGACTCCTTTTTCACAAGGAAAAGGACTCCTACCTAAACTATAGTAAGGAAATAAATAAATAAGCAAATCCTAACCATAAAAGACTCTAAAATAATAAAAACATAATAAAACCTAATTTAGAAACGTGCATAATTAAATAAGATAACTTGATCTTCAAGTCGACTTGTCGATCACCCTTCTTAACTCGCGACATTGGGCTGTGGACGTGCATGCAATTAAAGCTCAATTTCGACACTGTTCCACTTCGAATATCTCTTCGCTCAAAACATGAAAGTTTTAGATCTTTCAGTTAGCTTTCCGAATCATTTTGAATCGGATTAAATGGACTTCAGATCCGAGAGTTATAACCCGAATGGTAAACTCTGCCAGAAAAGGCGAGAATCTTGGATGCATGGAATTCGACTTGTCCAACGAATTCTTCCTCTTCCTTTTCTTCCAATTCCAAACCACGGACTCTTCAAATGCTTGATTCAAGCCTTTATTCTTCAATCCCAACACGAACGGCTCCATTAATCTCACTCGCTTTCTCTTCTTCCAATTCTTTTTCTTGGAGCTTGTGCGGATCGTATCATTCTCCCCTTCTTTAAAAGGATTCATTAGTCCTCGAATCCGGACAAATATCAGAAGGAGTACAAACAAAATCGACTTCATGATCAATCTCCCTCTTTGGCTGCAAACTAACACATCTCTGCACCACATCCAAGAACATATCATCTATTATCCATTGCAGCATAAACGAATGTGGGTGTTTTGTAGCTCGAAGCCCCAACGCGTCAAACCTCGACACCACCATCTCATCATAATGCACAATGGGAGTTTGCACTCCGGTTAGTTCAGCGTTAACTTCAATGCATGGCTGGCTCATATCATTCTCCACCTCTTCAAAAGGATTCGCCCTCGAATCCGGAATATCTCTTCGCTCAAAACATGAAAGTTGTAGATCTTTTAGTTAGCTTTCCGAATCATTTTGAATCGGATTAAATGGACTTCAGATGCGAGAGTTATAAACGGAATGGTAAACTCTGCCAGAATAGGCGAGAATCTCGGATGCATGGAATTCGACTTGTCCAACGAATTCTTCCTCTTCCTTTTCTTCCAATTCCAAACCACGGACTCTTCAAATGCCTGATTCAAGCCTTTATTCTTCAATCCCAACACGAACGGCTCCATTAATCTCACTCGCTTTCTCTTCTTCCAATTCTTTGTCTTGGAGCTTGTGCGGATCGTATCATTCTCCCCTTCTTTAAAAGGATTCGTCCTCGAATCCGGACAAATATCAGAAGGAGTACAAACAAAATCGACTTCATGATCAATCTCCCTCTTTGGCTGCAAACTAACACATCTCTGCACCACATCCAAGAACATATCATCTATTATCCATTGCAGCATAAACGAATGTGGGTGTTTTGTAGCTCGAAGCCCCAACGCGTCAAACCTCGACACCACCATCTCATCATAATGCACAATGGGAGTTTGCACTCCGGTTAGTTCAGCGTTAACTTCGATGCATGGCTGGCTCATATCATTCTCCACCTCTTCAAAAGGATTCGCCCTCGAATCCGAACCTTCTTTTTCTAGAACTGGTGGCGCGGGATTGCAATTTTCTTCCCCCTTGGACTCGACCTCAACTAGCGGATCAATAACTCCCAAATCAGTTTGAGTGTTCTCTTTCTCAAAATCTTGACGAGTATCTTCCTTCTCAAGTGGCGATAAAGAATCACCCATTCTCTTCAATTGCTTGTAGTCTTCTTTGTCTCGTAGAATTTTCTCTGCTTTGGGATTTTGTAAGGGTTCTCTCGTTTGGCTCGTTGAAGATCTCCTATGTGGTTTCCAACTCGATGAACTCCTTTCTTCTAACTTAGTAACTTGCCTCAACTTTTGCATCTTCAATTCCCTATAATAATGGGAAGGAACGAACCTCCTTCTCATGGCTGCCTTCATGGACTCCCAATCTTCAATTGGTGGTTCGCCACAACGTCGCCTAGTTAAGACAAATTGGTCCCACCAACTAATTGCGTAGTCAATGAACGCTTCGACGGCGAGCTTCACTTTCTTCCTTTCGGAATAGTAATCAGAATCGAATACGTGCTCCACCTTTCTTTCCCATTGAATATACGCCTCGGGATCACTCTTACCTTGAAAAGATGGAATAGTCATATTCACTGAGGTAAGGTTTCGATCTACGCCATCTCTTTCTCGACCAAAATATCCTCGGCTCGAAGTTTCAGATCTGAACCCTCGTCCCATACTCTCCCTCTTCGATTTTGTAGCGTTCACACCAAAATTTCCATCATAATCTACCTCTTTATCAGGATAAGGCACAACTGGTTGGTGAGCATCACGTCGTACGTATGGCCCTCGAACATGTTGTTGATCTTTGCGTAGTTCCTTTAGTTGGGTAATAATTCCTTCCATCCGATCTTGGACTTCCTGGAAGCGTTTATCCATTGGCGACATCCTACGCTGCTCAAATCTTTCTCCTTTATAACCGGCCTTCTCAGACAAGATCAAAACAATTTTTTTTTTTTTTTTTTGACACTAAGAAACTCTAAATTAGACTCTTAGAAATTGAAAAACAAAGAACAAAAATTCGTTCTTTTTTTTTTTTTTTTTTTTTCTTTTTTTTTTGGACTCTAGACAAAACCTAACTTAGACTCATAGAAACTTCAAACAAAGAAATAAATTTCGAATTATTATTATTTTTTTTTTTGGGTTTATCGACTCTAAATAAACAAAACGAAAGAGTTGAAGACTCAATGACAATAGACACGAAACAAAAAACAAAACGACAAGAAAAAAAAAGGAATGACTCAACAATAAAGATAAAGGATAGGCGAAACCTGTTTTGGATGTTGGCTCTGGTTACCAACTGATACGAAACGAAAAACAGAACGAAGACACGAAAGAAAGGACTGACTCAACAATTAAGATAAAGGATAGGCGAAACTTGTTTTGGATGCTGGCTCTGATACCAACTGATACGAACCCCGTAGAACTTGTTACGAGACCCAATACCCTACGCGGAAGCAAGATCGAAGACACCCAAAAACAAAGATTCAAGTTTGGCGGAAGCAAGGAACAATGACCCCATAGCTATAAAGAGCTAGAAACCATTATTATCAAGGTGGAATATTGACCCCGTGGTTATAGAGAACCAGAAACCAATACTATGGCGCTAAGAAAGTTACAAGAATCCACTTGTAAAATACCGAAGGTTGCTGTAGAACAGCGAAGGAGAATTGATTTCTCAAAATACTCAAATATTCATTAAAATTCGTCTTCTCAAATAAGCCAAATCGGCAACCTATTTATAAGGTCTAAAAAGACTCCTTTTTCACAAGGAAAAGGACTCCTACCTAAACTATAATAAGGAAATAAATAAATAAGCAAATCCTAACCATAAAAGACTCTTAAATAATAAAAACATAATAAAACCTAATTTAGAAACGTCCATAATTAAATAAGATAACTTGATCTTCAAGTCGACTTCTCGATCACCCTTCTTAACTCGCGACATTGGGCTGTGGACGTGCATGCAATTAAAGCTCAATTTCGACACTGTTCCACTTCGAATATCTCTTCTCTCAAAACATGAAAGTTGTAGATCTTTCAGTTAGCTTTCCGAATCATTTTGAATCGGATTAAATGGACTTCAGATGCGAAAGTTATAACCCGAATGGTAAACTCTGCCAGAAAAGGCGAGAATCTCGGATGCATGGAATTCGACTTGTCCAACGAATTCTTCCTCTTCCTTTTCTTCCAATTCCAAACCACGGACTCTTCAAATGCTTGATTCAAGCCTTTATTCTTCAATCCCAACACGAATGGATCCATTAATCTCACTCGCTTTCTCTTCTTCCAATTCTTTGTCTTGGAGCTTGTGCGGATCGTATCATTCTCCCCTTCTTTAAAAGGATTCATTCGTCCTCGAATCCGGACAAATATCAGAAGGAGTACAAACAAAATCGACTTCATGATCAATCTCCCTCTTTGGCTGCAAACTAACACATCTCTGCACCACATCCAAGAACATATCATCTATTATCCATTGCAGCATAAACGAATGTGGGTGTTTTGTAGCTCGAAGCCCCAACGCGTCAAACCTCGACACCACCATCTCATCATAATGCACAATGGGAGTTTGCACTCCGGTTAGTTCAGCGTTAACTTCAATGCATGGCTGGCTCATATCATTCTCCACCTCTTCAAAAGGATTCGCCCTCGAATCCGGAATATCTCTTCGCTCAAAACATGAAAGTTGTAGATCTTTCAGTTAGCTTTCCGAATCATTTTGAATCGGATTAAATGGACTTCAGATGCGAGAGTTATAAACGGAATGGTAAACTCTGTCAGAATAGGCGAGAATCTCGGATGCATGGAATTCGACTTGTCCAACGAATTCTTCCTCTTCCTTTTCTTCCAATTCCAAACCACGGACTCTTCAAATGCCTGATTCAAGCCTTTATTCTTCAATCCCAACACGAACGGCTCCATTAATCTCACTCGCTTTCTCTTCTTCCAATTCTTTGTCTTGGAGCTTGTGCGGATCGTATCATTCTCCCCTTCTTTAAAAGGATTCGTCCTCGAATCCGGACAAATATCAGAAGGAGTACAAACAAAATCGACTTCATGATCAATCTCCCTCTTTGGCTGCGAACTAACACATCTCTGCACCACATCCAAGAACATATCATCTATTATCCATTGCAGCATAAACGAATGTGGGTGTTTTGTTGCTCGAAGCCCCAACGCGTCAAACCTCGACACCACCATCTCATCATAATGCACAATGGGAGTTTGCACTCCGGTTAGTTCAGCGTTAACTTCGATGCATGGCTGGCTCATATCATTCTCCACCTCTTCAAAAGGATTCGCCCTCGAATCCGAACCTTCTTTTTCTAGAACTGGTGGCGCGGGATTGCAATTTTCTTCCCCCTTGGACTCGACCTCAACTAGCGGATCAATAACTCCCAAATCAGTTTGAGTGTTCTCTTTCTCAAAATCTTGACGAGTATCTTCCTTCTCAAGTGGCGATAAAGAATCACCCATTCTCTTCAATTGCTTGTAGTCTTCTTTGTCTCGTAGAATTTTCTCTGCTTTGGGATTTTGTAAGGGTTCTCTCGTTTGGCTCGTTGAAGATCTCCTATGTGGTTTCCAACTCGATGAACTCCTTTCTTCTAACTTAGTAACTTGCCTCAACTTTTGCATCTTCAATTCCCTATAATAATGGGAAGGAACGAACCTCCTTCTCATGGCTGCCTTCATGGACTCCCAATCTTCAATTGGTGGTTCGCCACAACGTCGCCTAGTTAAGACAAATTGGTCCCACCAACTAATTGCGTAGTCAATGAACGCTTCGACGGCGAGCTTCACTTTCTTCCTTTCGGAATAGTAATCAGAATCGAATACGTGCTCCACCTTTCTTTCCCATTGAATATACGCCTCGGGATCACTCTTACCTTGAAAAGATGGAATAGTCATATTCACTGAGGTAAGGTTTCGATCTACGCCATCTCTTTCTCGACCAAAATATCCTCGGCTCGAAGTTTCAGATCTGAACCCTCATCCCATACTCTCCCTCTTCGATTTTGTAGCGTTCACACCAAAATTTCCATCATAATCTACCTCTTTATCAGGATAAGGTACAACTGGTTGGTGAGCATCACGTCGTACGTATGGCCCTCGAACATGTTGTTGATCTTTGCGTAGTTCCTTTAGTTGGGTAATAATTCCTTCCATCCGATCTTGGAGTTCCTGGAAGCGTTTATCCATTGGCGACATCCTACGCTGCTCAAATCTTTCTCCTTTATAACCGGCCTTCTCAGACAAGATCAAAACAATTTTTTTTTTTTTTTTTTTTTGACACTAAGAAACTCTAAATTAGACTCTAAGAAATTGAAAAACAAAGAACAAAAATTCGTTCTTTTTTTTTTTTTTTTTTTTTTTTCTTTTTTTTTTGGACTCTAGACAAAACCTAACTTAGACTCATAGAAACTTCAAACAAAGAAATAAATTTCGAATTATTATTATTTTTTTTTTTGGGTTTATCGACTCTAAATAAACAAAACGAAAGAGTTGAAGACTCAATGACAATAGACACGAAACAAAAAACAAAACGACAAGAAAAAAAAGGAATGACTCAACAATAAAGATAAAGGATAGGCGAAACCTGTTTTGGATGTTGGCTCTGGTTACCAACTGATACGAAACGAAAAACAAAACGAAGACACGAAAGAAAGGACTGACTCAACAATTAAGATAAAGGATAGGCGAAACTTGTTTTGGATGCTGGCTCTGATACCAACTGATACGAACCCCGTAGAACTTGTTACGAGACCCAATACCCTACGCGGAAGCAAGATCGAAGACACCCAAAAACAAAGATTCAAGTTTGGCGGAAGCAAGGAACAATGACCCCATAGCTATAAAGAGCTAGAAACCATTATTATCAAGGTGGAATATTGACCCCGTGGTTATAGAGAACCAGAAACCAATACTATGGCGCTAAGAAAGTTACAAGAATCCACTTGTAAAATACCGAAGGTTGCTGTAGAACAGCGAAGGAGAATTGATTTCTCAAAATACTCAAATATTCATTAAAATTCGTCTTCTCAAATAAGCCAAATCGGCAACCTATTTATAAGGTCTAAAAAGACTCCTTTTTCACAAGGAAAAGGACTCCTACCTAAACTATAATAAGGAAATAAATAAATAAGCAAATCCTAACCATAAAAGACTCTTAAATAATAAAAACATAATAAAACCTAATTTAGAAACGTCCATAATTAAATAAGATAACTTGATCTTCAAGTCGACTTCTCGATCACCCTTCTTAACTCGCGACATTGGGCTGTGGACGTGCATGCAATTAAAGCTCAATTTCGACACTGTTCCACTTCGAATATCTCTTCTCTCAAAACATGAAAGTTGTAGATCTTTCAGTTAGCTTTCCGAATCATTTTGAATCGGATTAAATGGACTTCAGATGCGAGAGTTATAACCCGAATGGTAAACTCTGCCAGAAAAGGCGAGAATCTCGGATGCATGGAATTCGACTTGTCCAACGAATTCTTCCTCTTCCTTTTCTTCCAATTCCAAACCACGGACTCTTCAAATGCTTGATTCAAGCCTTTATTCTTCAATCCCAACACGAACGGATCCATTAATCTCACTCGCTTTCTCTTCTTCCAATTCTTTGTCTTGGAGCTTGTGCGGATCGTATCATTCTCCCCTTCTTTAAAAGGATTCATTCGTCCTCGAATCCGGACAAATATCAGAAGGAGTACAAACAAAATCGACTTCATGATCAATCTCCCTCTTTGGCTGCAAACTAACACATCTCTGCACCACATCCAAGAACATATCATCTATTATCCATTGCAGCATAAACGAATGTGGGTGTTTTGTAGCTCGAAGCCCCAACGCGTCAAACCTCGACACCACCATCTCATCATAATGCACAATGGGAGTTTGCACTCCGGTTAGTTCAGCGTTAACTTCAATGCATGGCTGGCTCATATCATTCTCCACCTCTTCAAAAGGATTCGCCCTCGAATCCGGAATATCTCTTCGCTCAAAACATGAAAGTTGTAGATCTTTTAGTTAGCTTTCCGAATCATTTTGAATCGGATTAAATGGACTTCAGATGCGAGAGTTATAAACGGAATGGTAAACTCTGCCAGAATAGGCGAGAATCTCGGATGCATGGAATTCGACTTGTCCAACGAATTCTTCCTCTTCCTTTTCTTCCAATTCCAAACCACGGACTGTTCAAATGCCTGATTCAAGCCTTTATTCTTCAATCCCAACACGAACGGCTCCATTAATCTCACTCGCTTTCTCTTCTTCCAATTCTTTGTCTTGGAGCTTGTGCGGATCGTATCATTCTCCCCTTCTTTAAAAGGATTCGTCCTCGAATCCGGACAAATATCAGAAGGAGTACAAACAAAATCGACTTCATGATCAATCTCCCTCTTTGGCTGCAAACTAACACATCTCTGCACCACATCCAAGAACATATCATCTATTATCCATTGCAGCATAAACGAATGTGGGTGTTTTGTAGCTCGAAGCCCCAACGCGTCAAACCTCGACACCACCATCTCATCATAATGCACAATGGGAGTTTGCACTCCGGTTAGTTCAGCGTTAACTTCGATGCATGGCTGGCTCATATCATTCTCCACCTCTTCAAAAGGATTCGCCCTCGAATCCGAACCTTCTTTTTCTAGAACTGGTGGCGCGGGATTGCAATTTTCTTCCCCCTTGGACTCGACCTCAACTAGCGGATCAATAACTCCCAAATCAGTTTGAGTGTTCTCTTTCTCAAAATCTTGACGAGTATCTTCCTTCTCAAGTGGCGATAAAGAATCACCCATTCTCTTCAATTGCTTGTAGTCTTCTTTGTCTCGTAGAATTTTCTCTGCTTTGGGATTTTGTAAGGGTTCTCTCGTTTGGCTCGTTGAAGATCTCCTATGTGGTTTCCAACTCGATGAACTCCTTTCTTCTAACTTAGTAACTTGCCTCAACTTTTGCATCTTCAATTCCCTATAATAATGGGAAGGAACGAACCTCCTTCTCATGGCTGCCTTCATGGACTCCCTATCTTCAATTGGTGGTTCGCCACAACGTCGCCTAGTTAAGACAAATTGGTCCCACCAACTAATTGCGTAGTCAATGAACGCTTCGACGGCGAGCTTCACTTTCTTCCTTTCGGAATAGTAATCAGAATCGAATACGTGCTCCACCTTTCTTTCCCATTGAATATACGCCTCGGGATCACTCTTACCTTGAAAAGATGGAATAGTCATATTCACTGAGGTAAGGTTTCGATCTACGCCATCTCTTTCTCGACCAAAATATCCTCGGCTCGAAGTTTCAGATCTGAACCCTCGTCCCATACTCTCCCTCTTCGATTTTGTAGCGTTCACACCAAAATTTCCATCATAATCTACCTCTTTATCAGGATAAGGCACAACTGGTTGGTGAGCATCACGTCGTACGTATGGCCCTCGAACATGTTGTTGATCTTTGCGTAGTTCCTTTAGTTGGGTAATAATTCCTTCCATCCGATCTTGGACTTCCTGGAAGCGTTTATCCATTGGCGACATCCTACGCTGCTCAAATCTTTCTCCTTTATAACCGGCCTTCTCAGACAAGATCAAAACAATTTTTTTTTTTTTTTTTTGACACTAAGAAACTCTAAATTAGACTCTTAGAAATTGAAAAACAAAGAACAAAAATTCGTTCTTTTTTTTTTTTTTTTTTTTTCTTTTTTTTTTGGACTCTAGACAAAACCTAACTTAGACTCATAGAAACTTCAAACAAAGAAATAAATTTCGACTTATTATTATTTTTTTTTTTGGGTTTATCGACTCTAAATAAACAAAACGAAAGAGTTGAAGACTCAATGACAATAGACACGAAACAAAAAACAAAACGACAAGAAAAAAAAAGGAATGACTCAACAATAAAGATAAAGGATAGGCGAAACCTGTTTTGGATGTTGGCTCTGGTTACCAACTGATACGAAACGAAAAACAAAACGAAGACACGAAAGAAAGGACTGACTCAACAATTAAGATAAAGGATAGGCGAAACTTGTTTTGGATGCTGGCTCTGATACCAACTGACACGAACCCCGTAGAACTTGTTACGAGACCCAATACCCTACGCGGAAGCAAGATCGAAGACACCCAAAAACAAAGATTCAAGTTTGGCGGAAGCAAGGAACAATGACCCCATAGCTATAAAGAGCTAGAAACCGTTATTATCAAGGTGGAATATTGACCCCGTGGTTAGAGAGAACCAGAAACCAATACTATGGCGCTAAGAATGTTACAAGAATCCACTTGTAAAATCCCGAAGGTTGCTGTAGAACAGCGAAGGAGAATTGATTTCTCAAAATACTCAAATATTCATTAAAATTCGTCTTCTCAAATTAGCCAAATCGGCAACCTATTTATAAGGTCTAAAAAGACTCCTTTTTCACAAGGAAAAGGACTCCTACCTAAACTATAATAAGGAAATAAATAAATAAGCAAATCCTAACCATAAAAGACTCTAAAATAATAAAAACATAATAAAACCTAATTTAGAAACGTGCATTATTAAATAAGATAACTTGATCTTCAAGTCCACTTCTCGATCACCCTTCTTAACTCGCGACATTGGGCTGTGCACGTGCACGCAATTAAAGCTCAATTTCGACACTGTTCCACTTCGAATATCTCTTCGCTCAAAACATGAAAGTTGTAGATCTTTCAGTTAGCTTTCCGAATCATTTTGAATCGGATTAAATGGACTTCAGATGCGAGAGTTATAACCCGAATGGTAAACTCTGCCAGAATAGGCGAGAATCTCGGATGCATGGAATTTGACTTGTCCAACGAATTCTTCCTCTTCCTTTTCTTCCAATTCCAAACCACGGACTCTTCAAATGCCTGATTCAAGCCTTTATTCTTCAATCCCAACACGAACGGCTCCATTAATCTCACTCGCTTTCTCTTCTTCCAATTCTTTGTCTTGGAGCTTGTGCGGATCGTATCATTCTCCCCTTCTTTAAAAGGATTCGTCCTCGAATCCGGACAAATATCAGAAGGAGTACAAACAAAATCGACTTCATGATCAATCTCCCTCTTTGGCTGCAAACTAACACATCTCTGCACCACATCCAAGAACATATCATCTATTATCCATTGCAGCATAAACGAATGTGGGTGTTTTGTAGCTCGAAGCCCCAACGCGTCAAACCTCGACACCACCATCTCATCAAGATAACTTGATCTTCAAGTCCACTTCTCGATCACCCTTCTTAACTCGCGACATTGGGCTGTGCACGTGCACGCAATTAAAGCTCAATTTCGACACTGTTCCACTTCGAATATCTCTTCGCTCAAAACATGAAAGTTGTAGATCTTTCAGTTAGCTTTCCGAATCATTTTGAATCGGATTAAATGGACTTCAGATGCGAGAGTTATAACCCGAATGGTAAACTCTGCCAGAATAGGCGAGAATCTCGGATGCATGGAATTTGACTTGTCCAACGAATTCTTCCTCTTCCTTTTCTTCCAATTCCAAACCACGGACTCTTCAAATGCCTGATTCAAGCCTTTATTCTTCAATCCCAACACGAACGGCTCCATTAATCTCACTCGCTTTCTCTTCTTCCAATTCTTTGTCTTGGAGCTTGTGCGGATCGTATCATTCTCCCCTTCTTTAAAAGGATTCGTCCTCGAATCCGGACAAATATCAGAAGGAGTACAAACAAAATCGACTTCATGATCAATCTCCCTCTTTGGCTGCAAACTAACACATCTGTGCACCACATCCAAGAACATATCATCTATTATCCATTGCAGCATAAACGAATGTGGGTGTTTTGTAGCTCGAAGCCCCAACGCGTCAAACCTCGACACCACCATCTCATCATAATGCACAAGGGGAGTTTGCACTCCGGTTAGTTCAGCGTTAACTTCGATGCATGGCTGGCTCATATCATTCTCCACCTCTTCAAAAGGATTCGCCCTCGAATCCGAACCTTCTTTTTCTAGAACTGGTGGCGCGGGATTTCAATTTTCTTCCCCCTTGGACTCGACCTCAACTAGCGGATCAATAACTCCCAAATCAGTTTGAGTGTTCTCTTTCTCAAAATCTTGACGAGTATCTTCCTTCTCAAGTGGAGATAAAGAATCACCCATTCTCTTCAATTGCTTGTAGTCTTCTTTGTCTCGTAGAATTTTCTCTGCTTTGGGATTTTGTAAGGGTTCTCTCGTTTGACTCGTTGAAGATCTCCTATGTGGTTTCCAACTCGATGAACTCCTTTCTTCTAACTTAGTAACTTGCCTCAACTTTTGCATCTTCAATTCCCTATAATAATGGGAAGGAACGAACCTCCTTCTCATGGCTGCCTTCATGGACTCCCAATCTTCAATAGGTGGTTCGCCACAACGTCGCCTAGTTAAGACAAATTGGTCCCACCAACTAATTGCGTAGTCAATGAACGCTTCGACGGCGAGCTTCACTTTCTTCCTTTCGGAATAGTAATCAGAATCGAATACGTGCTCCACCTTTCTTTCCCATTGAATATACGCCTCGGGATCACTCTTACCTTGAAAAGATGGAATAGTCATATTCACTGAGGTAAGGTTTCGATCTACGCCATCTCTTTCTCGACCAAAATATCCTCGGCTCGAAGTTTCAGATCTGAACCCTCGTCCCATACTCTCCCTCTTCGATTTTGTAGCGTTCACACCAAAATTTCCATCATAATCTACCTCTTTATCAGGATAAGGTACAACTGGTTGGTGAGCATCACGTCGTACGTATGGCCCTCGAACATGTTGTTGATCTTTGCATAGTTCCTTTAGTTGGGTAATAATTCCTTCCATCCGATCTTGGAGTTCCTGGAAGCGTTTATCCATTGGCGACATCCTACGCTGCTCAAATCTTTCTCCTTTATAACCGGCCTTCTCGGACAAGATCAAAACAATTTTTTTTTTTTTTTTTTTTTTTGACACTAAGAAACTCTAAATTAGACTCTAAGAAATTGAAAAACAAAGAACAAAAATTCGTTCTTCTTTTTTTTTTTTTTTTTTTTTTCTTTTTTTTTTTGGACTCTAGACAAAACCTAACTTAGACTCATAGAAACTTCAAACAAAGAAATAAATTTCGAATTATTATTATTTTTTTTTTTTGGGTTTATCGACTCTAAATAAACAAAACGAAAGAGTAGAAGACTCAATGACAATAGACACGAAACAAAAAACAAAACGACAAGAAAAAAAGGAATGACTCAACAATAAAGATAAAGGATAGGCGAAACCTGTTTTGGATGTTGGCTCTGGTTACCAACTGATACGAAACGAAAAACAAAACGAAGACACGAAAGAAAGGACTGACTCAACAATTAAGATAAAGGATAGGCGAAACTTGTTTTGGATGCTGGCTCTGATACCAACTGATACGAACCCCGTAGAACTTGTTACGAGACCCAATACCCTACGCGGAAGCAAGATCGAAGACACCCAAAAACAAAGATTCAAGTTTGGCGGAAGCAAGGAACAATGACCCCATAGGTATAAAGAGCTAGAAACCATTATTATCAAGGTGGAATATTGATCCCGTGGTTATAGAGAACCAGAAACCAATACTATGGCGCTAAGAAAGTTACAAGAATCCACTTGTAAAATCCCGAAGGTTGCTGTAGAACAGCGAAGGAGAATTGATTTCTCAAAATACTCAAATATTCATTAAAATTCGTCTTCTCAAATAAGCCAAATCGGCAACCTATTTATAAGGTCTAAAAAGACTCATTTTTCATAAGGAAAAGGACTCCTACCTAAACTATAATAAGGAAATAAATAAATAAGCAAATCCTAACCATAAAAGACTCTAAAATAATAAAAACATAATAAAACCTAATTTAGAAACGTGCATAATTAAATAAGATAACTTGATCTTCAAGTCGACTTCTCGATCACCCTTCTTAACTCGCGACATTGGGCTGTGCACGTGCATGCAATTAAAGCTCAATTTCGACACTGTTCCACTTCGAATATCTCTTCGCTCAAAACATGAAAGTTGTAGATCTTTCAGTTAGCTTTCCGAATCATTTTGAATCGGATTAAATGGACTTCAGATACGAGAGTTATAACCCGAATGGTAAACTCTGCCAGAATAGGCGAGAATCTCGGATGCATGGAATTCGACTTGTCCAACGAATTCTTCCTCTTCCTTTTCTTCCAATTCCAAACCACGGACTCTTCAAATGCCTGATTCAAGCCTTTATTCTTCAATCCCAATACGAACGGCTCCATTAATCTCACTCGCTTTCTCTTCTTCCAATTCTTTGTCTTGGAGCTTGTGCGGATCGTATCATTCTGCCTATTGGTCATAAAAGTCCATGGCTTTCCATCAGAAAATCCTCTCAGCATGATTGTGAGATTATGAAAGAAGAAACTCCAACTGTCCCTATTTTTTGTCTCAGCAATAGCAAATGCTATTGGATATAGGCCATTGTTGCCATCCAATGCTATTGTTGAAAGCAACACACCACCATATGGCCCTTTGAGATGGCATCCATCAAAGCCAATAAATGGATTACACCCACTTAAAAATCCATCTCTCAGTGCAGCAAGTCCCATGAATAACCTCTTGAAAGTAGGTGGCTTTTGTGGTCTACCTAACCCATTTTCATCTTCAACATCTTCAATATCACATTGTAGTGTAACTACACTGCCTGGGTTGGTAGCAAGAATCATAGCACCATAATATGGTAGTTTTTCAAACAATTTTGCATGACTTCCTTGTATCTGATCTAGTGCAATACTTTTAGCTCTGTAAAACTGCATGTATTGTGGCTCGACCCCATAATTTTTCACCTCATGCCTCATTGCCTTCAGGTTCGCATCAGGGTCTGATCTTAAGAGATCCATCAGATTTGAGGCTAACCACTTGGCACAGACCTCATTATCAACACCTCCTCTGGTACATGTGTGCTCACATGGACAAACCTTAATCATATATGTTACATTATCAGGTAAAGTGGAGGCATGAAGTCTCCAAGCACAGTTTTCACCACCACAATGTACTCTAACCCTCTGCTTTTCATTCCTATCTCTCACACAATGAAAGCCTTCTTGAATGATGTAATCTTTCAACACTTGTCTAAATTGATACACATCAGTAAATACTTGACCTTTCTTTAACTTGATCAGTAAACACTTGACCTTTCTTTAACTTGATCTTTTCCCCAGGTTCAGGAGTGAATATTGTATCCCTAAAATCCATGCCTCCTTGTAATGGATCATTATCCAGCTCCTCATCAGACCAATTTGTAAGCTCGCAATGATTATCTGACTCATATCCACTCAGTTCATCATCATCATCATCATTTGCTTCATCACTTGGAACTTCACTTATGTTATCATCTTCATCAATGTTGGCTTGGAAATCAGAATCAGAGTCATCATCAACTCCCTGATCTTTATCCTCAACTAACACATGGAAGCAATTATCCACACATAAGGCAAACATCATTTTTACATCGAAGTTACAGTCCATGCTCAACCCTTGAAACCCTTCAATATCCTCATTAATATATATCATCTTTAACCCTTCAATACCCCCATTAATACTAGGAAATGATCTCATAATTGCTCGACATAAGTCATTATAACTATACTTGTCAGGATCAATATTATCAAATTTAACTTCACTTGATCTGTAGTGTAGAATAACTGAACACAAATCTACCATCTGCAGTTCAAATACAAACACAAAAAACATATCAGATTCAAATACAAACATAAATCCAAACTTTTAGAAAATCCAAAAAAGAAACTAGACACCATTTGCAATAATCCCCAAAAAGCAAAAATTAATTCATTTGAATCAGAAATTATAAACCAAAAATTAAAAAATAAGACCAAAAAATAAAAAATTAGAAATCCTAATCCGAATACCCTAATTTCCCTAACTTATGTAATTTATCCTTCCCCCTCACGAGAAGCAAAATACCCTGATTTCTCTAATTTCCTTAATTCCCCTTCACCAAACTAATCAGAATACCCTAATTTCCCCTTCACGAATCAGACATAGTACCTTTTGAAACTCGAAAAAATAGAAAACAAAGAACCCAAAGATCATAAAGTAGAAACAAGAATTAAAAACAAGAAATTTGAAACCAAAAATCAAAAACCATAATTTTTAACCGAAATTTAAAACCCTAAAAAACTTGAACAAAATATCCATACAAACCATTGATTCTGGAAGTAAACTTCGCGATTCGAGCAATGATAGGTGATGATAACAATTGCTATCGTGATTAGGGCTTGTTCAGCCCTAATCTTCTCTAATCTCAATGCGGTTTCCAAGTGAAGAGGGGAGTGAGGTAAATCGTGACAGATGCAAAAGATGAGTGTGAGAAATAAAAGTAAAAAACGTTGTTAAAGTGAAAGGATCAGATACTGAAATATGTGGTGCAGATAAAAAACGTTGTTATTTTTAGGAACAAAAAGAAACGTGTTTTTAACAATACTAACACGATTTAACAGAGGGTACAATAGACTACACACATTTTTAGTTTTTTTATTTTATTTTTCACATATTTAACAAGGATATAATAGACATTTCACGTTTTCGGTTAAAAAAATTCGGTCAACCGTTAGTCAAGGGGGGTTTTCGTAATTACGAGAACGTGGGGGGATTTTCGTTATTCAGGCTTACCTTAGGGGGTTTTGGTAATTTGCCCTATTTTTAATGATAAAGAAAATTATTAATGGGGAAGCCTTCTTAGGTTAGCTGGTAGAGCGCATGGCTTTTAACCATATGGTCGTGGGATTGATTCTCACAGATGGCGAATATAAAATTTATATATCATGAACATATTGTTCTCTCTCTCAATTTGATATAAAAAATAGATCACTTGTTCGATGTGATTTTTATATATTCTAATCCACCGGTGAAAAAAGTGTATCTTGACCTAGTATTGTTTGTTTAGTAATTCACGATACACTTTTCAAAATGGTGGGCCTTTCTTTTAGCGCCACTTGAGTATCATTGTTTTTTAATAATTCGAGATAAACCTTTCAAAATGGCGGCGGGTCTTTATTTTTCCGCAACATCAGTGTGCTTGCATGCTTAAGATTTGTAATTTTCTTTTTTTTTACTACTGAAGTGTTTATTTTTCAATTTGTATTGTACAGTTAAGTTGAAAGTATTCTAACATAATAAAAAATTATATTCTTATGCTTAAAAAAATATTTAACTAAATATAATAATAAAACATCTTTGATTCCTTCTAATTCTATGCACTCTACCTACATTTTTCTATTAATTTGCCTCCTGATGACTCGATGATAATATTGGTATTTTAGAGAATATGTGTCATATGACGAGGCAAATGTTTGAAGATATCATGGACAATGGAAATTTTTAAGTAAGATGTAAAAGTGAATCACTATAATACATATACATACTAGGATGATAATATGATGTAAATGGGGAGATTCACTGATAATTGGAATTGTAGTACGAATTTTGAAATTGTCGGAAGGAAATACATGATCGGTTGTATATGTATATGACGAAGGAGTTGGATTGTCATCATATATGGGGAGAAATTGTACGTAGGCCTCCTAAAAGTTTTTTACCAAATTGTCTTGCATCTCTCAATATATTTCAACGGTTCGGGGCATCTCTGGCCTCTGAGAAATATCCAGCATCGATGCACGTTGGAGTCTATGTCGCAACATATCAACGACCCTATCGAGATTCGGTAAATATAAACATTACCTACCATCGAGTGTAGATCTAATAGAAATGACCATGGATTCAATTCATGCATCATAAAATAAAAGGATTTTATAAGTTCAGCTTGTATATTCAATACAAGATATATTAAAAATAATAATAAATTAGTTTATGTACGTACCACTGTGTCCATATAAATATGACCTTCAACATGGAAAGAAACTTGGTGAACTGCACCAACCAATGCCGCCCAAGAATCAAAGAAGTGCGTAACCAAACACACTTGTCAAGAAGATGTGTTTACGGAAAACGAACTCAAATTAACTAGCGTGGGTAGTGGGCCCTCCAGTATCAATAAATGATCATGGGTTCGATTCCCACAGACGGTGTATATAAATTTTATATATTATGAATAAAATATTCTCTCACTCAATTTTATATAAAAATATTGTATTCACTTTAAAGAAAAGACTTAATTGGATACATTTCTACTTTTAAAACAATAATAAAATCAAGTTATTACCATGATGTACTATTGAATTGATATTTCTAATGACAAATTTATTTTATTTTTATTTAATTCACTTGATCATATAAATTAATATTTACTTTAAATCATAATCAAATAACATAATTAAAACATAGGGACTCTTTGAGATACCAGATTGTTTATTTAATTAGAAAAATTGGCGCTCTTGTTCTTTTAAAAATAGCACACGTGTTCGATGTTTTTTTGAAATATGCTAACCCACATCTAAAAATAGAGTGTCTTGACTGAGTTTTTTTTTCGAATTTGTAATTCAAGATACAACTTTCAATATGGTGAGCCTTTCTTTTTGCGCCACTTGAGCATCAGTGCATGCAAGCGTTAAGTTTATTTTTTAACTACTGATGTGTTTATTTTTTTCATTTTGTATAGTAATGTTGAGTTGAAGGTATTCAAACATAATAAAAAGTAATAATATTTTATGTTTAAAAAAGTATTTAACTAAATAAAATAAATACAATAATAGAACATATATGTTTAAAAAAATAATTTAGTCATATACACAAAATCACGAATACAAATAAATGTCGGTCCCACATATTTGACTCATTTTAATTATATACCTTCTACCCACTTATTTTTACTCATTTTTCTCATGATGACTCCATAAATGTATGGAATGAGGCATGTTGGTTGTTGGGCGAAAACCTACACGCAAGTGCACGTATCGTACAAGTAATATAGTGGACTAAAAGTCCGGATATCGAACCCACAGGGAATATTTAATTATCTAATCCTAGACGCTAAATTCTACCAATTATTATCAAGCCCACCCTACACAGTCGAATTTTAGAGAGAATTAACTAAATTAAATTAAAAGGCAAATTAAAATGAAAAAGCAAGAAAGCAAATTAAACACGAAGATTTATCAGAGTAAACGAGCCTAGGATTTTATTCTTCCCCCTATGTGATTATTATTCCCCCAATTCCTTCAATTATGCAAGCAATTAACCCGGATTATTAACCTGAGATGCTAATTTAATCATAACCCGCTTCCGCGTGTATTACGATTCTAATACTCTAGATTCAGTTACTATATTCCTATGCAATTAATTCTAGAACACAGCATTAAGCACAAATCTCAATAATGGCTACCTAAGAGATTAACTATATTCTTATGTTAATACCACAAAGGCTCTTCTACCACAGTTCTAATTATTAACCCGATCTTCCGATTCATGCGATTAACAATAACATAAAAGCACATAAGTTGATCAAGTTCATGCAATTAATAAAACAAGTAGAAGAAATAATCCGTAATTAAAACTTGCATAAAATCATAGAAAAGGGTTCATAAATCCCACATAGGGTTCCAAATAAAATCGTAGAAAATAAAGACTTAGCTACTCGTAATTCTTATGATAAATAAAATAAAATAAATTAATTAAATAAGAAAAACTATGCTTGAATCTTCGTTGATCTTCTTTGCTCTTGAATTTGCGTAAAAAGATGGATCCCCAATTGTGTGCTTGGCTTGGTCTTATATAGGGTGAAGAACTTGGGGAAGAAGGCAGTTTCCTTGTGCAATTAAAATCCCTTTACTGCGCAGCTTCGGATTCTCGGACGGGGGTCCCACGATTTGCACTAAAACTGGGACGGGGGTCCGCGCTTTACTCTTCAAAATTTTGATTTTTTCACTTTTGGCCCATATTTTCTCCAAAATTGCAGTTTTGACCCCATACTTTTCCAATTCTTCAATTTGTACCTAAAATACAATAAATCAACTTTTTAAGCACCAATTATCATTAAAACACACCAAAAGCGCAAATAAAAAGGTACGATAAAGTGTAAAAATATACACTTAACATTGGTATCATTGGGAAAATGTGTCATATGACGAGGCACATGTGATGAAGATAGCGTGGATAGTGGAAATCTTAAATTAAAATTTAAAACTGATTCACTAGAATAGATATCCATAATATAATGATAATATGGTGTAAATTAAAATATTCACCGGTGATACGAACCTCGTAAAAGTTCTTACGAGACCAAAGTATCATACGCCGACGTAAGAACGGAATATTGACCCCATACCTATAGAGAGCTAGGAACCAATATTATCAAGGTGAAAGTATTGGCCCCGTGATTATTGTAAATCGGGAAACCATTACTACATCACTAAGAATAGTTCACAATCCCGAAGAGTTGTTGAAGAACAACGACGGAGAATTTTAATCTCTCAAATTAATGCTTAAAAATGTCCAATTTTAATAAGGAAATAACCAAATAAAATAAATCTAGTCCAAATCAGACTCTAATTAGCAAGAAATAAATTGTTCGATAATAAAATAAGAAAATTAATAGTAATCATCTTTTTCAAGTCACGTCTTCTCGGTTGGATGACTTGACAGGCTCAAGTCCTTGAGCTCGGCTTGCTTGACAGTTTGGCCCGATAATTCGCTCCAATTATGTTCAGATGGGATCGAACTAGACTTCGTCAATTCTTCCTTTCGGAGCTCATGTTCCACTAAGTTAAGCATGATTGCTTTAATACGCTTGTCCCGAGCTCGCGTAATCAGTCCTCTGGGCACATGCAGCTCGTCCGAGTCATCAGCTGCTTCATGCTTCAATGTGGTTGGCCCGAGCACGCGTAATCGGTCCTCTATGCACATGTAGCTCATCCGAGTCATCAACTTCTTCATCCAGCTCTGCACTAGCTCGCATAATTGGCTGGATCGTATCATCCTACCCCTCTTGAAAATGTTTAGTCCTCGAATCTAAACCTACATTGAACGGAGATAGGTCAGAAACATTAAATGTCGAACTGACTTGATACTCGCTTGGAAGGTCGATCTTATAGGCATTGTCCTTAATATTTTCCAGCACTTGGAATGGTCCATCTCCTCGCGGCTTAAGTTTTGAACTCCGCTGATTGGGAAATCTTTCTTTGTGGAAGTGAACCCAAACCCAATCTCCTTGCCCAAATGTAAGTTGTTTTCCCCCCTAATTAGCTTTGTTCGCAACTTGCTCATTCTTCGTCACAATGTGCTCCCGTGCTTCTTCATGAATTTTCTTCACTAACACAGCCTTACGCTTCCCATCAAGACTAGAAATTTTATTAACAGGTAAAGGTAACAAATCCAAATGAGCTAGAGGATTAAAACCATAAACAATCGCAAAAGGTGAAAGTTTCTGGAAGAGTGCACGATCGAACTCAATAAACAGAATACATTCCTCCCATGACTGTAGGTTTCTTTTAAGCACAACTCGCAATAACATACCTAAAGTTCGATTAAGTACCTCGGTTTGACCATTGGTTTGTGGATGACAAGTAGTAGAAAAGAGTAGAGGCGTTCCCAAATTACCCCACAAAACACACCAAAAATGACTAAGGAATGTAACATCCATATAATTAACAATAGTTACCCCATGCAATCGCACTACTTCGCTAAAGAATATTGCTACATGCTTTAGCATCATAGTTTTATGACATGGAATGAAGTGTGCCATTTTCGAAAAACAATCTACCACAACAGAAATCTAATCTTCACTTTTACTAGACCTCGGCAACCCTAAAACAAAATCCATTAATACATCCGTCCAAGGATGATCATGAACAGGTAAGGGCATATATAATACATGTGGTTTAACCCTAGATTTAGCTCGCCTACATGTTAGACACTTCAAAAAAACCCTCTCAACATCTCATTTTATATGTGGCCCAAAGAAATGTTCTTTTAAAATATTGAATGTTTTAGAAACACCAAAATTCCCCATTAAACCCCCTCTATGTGATTCTCGCAGAAGTATTTCACTAAGAGAACAATTATGCATGCAAAGTTTGTTCTCCCTAAACAAATAACCATCATACTTGTTCTCCCTAAACAAATAACCATCTTCGACACGAGAACATATCTGGGAGATAGTGCATCGGCCACTACATTATCTTTACCTTGTTTGCACTGTATCAGAAAAGGACACATCTCGATAAACTCCACCCACCGAGCATGTCTTCGGTTCAACTTGCCTTGGCCCATAAGATGCTCTAGCGATTCGTCATCCGTGTGGATTACGAATTCCTCATACCACAGGTAATGTTACCAAGTCTGCAATGTTCGCACTAACGCATAGAGTTCTTTGTCATAAGTCGAGTATTTCAAGGTTGCGCCATTGATCTTCTCGCTAAAATAAATGATATGTCGCTTTTCTTGCATAAGAACTGCACAAATACCAATTCCAGAAGCATCATATTCGATTTCGAAAGTTATAGAAAAATCTGGTAAAAGTAATAAAGGAGTGAACTTAGCTTATCTTGCACAGTGCGAAATCCATTATCTTGCCCCTCGCCCCACGTGATGCCAACCTCCTTCATGATCACCTCATTCAAAGGTGTTGCGATTGTGCTGAAGTTCGGCACAAATCTCCTATGGAATCCAGCTAAGCATAGAAGCTTTGCACCTCGGATGCGTTCTCGGGTGTTGGCCATTCTTGAATAGCTTTAACCTTTTCTTCTCCACTTCAACGCCCCTAGAACTCACAACAAAACCAAGAAAAACAATCATATATAGGCAGAAATCACACTTCTATAAATTTGCATATAGTTGTTCTCGCAGTAAGGACTCCAAGATACACCTCAAGTGCTCAATTGTGCAAATTATTGCTATATACTAAGATATTATCAAAGTAAACAACAATAAATTTTCCTATGAAAGCTCAAAGAACATGATTCATAAGTTGCATAAATGTACTTGGTGTATTAGTGAAACCAAAAGTCATCACTAACAATTCATACAATCCATGCTTAGTCTTAAATGCAGTTAATTTTCCACTCATCTCCCTCTTTCATGCGAATTTGGTGATAACCACTTTTCAAATTAATTATAGTGTCATCTAATCAAAGAATGGGGCGTCGATACTTTACCGTAATTTTGTAGATGGCTCGATAATCAACACACATTCTCCAACTCCCATCCTTCTTCGGTACTAGTAAAACATGCACTGCAGAAGGACTCATGTTTTCTCGAACATTCCCTTTAGCTAACAGTTCATCCACTTGCCGTGGTTACTCTTTCGTCTCCTCGGGCATACTTCAGTAAGGTGGTTTATTCGAAATTTGCGACCCTGGAATAAAACAAATTGGTGCTCGATACCAAATTGGGGGCAGCCTCGTTGGCATCTCGTCCCGAAAGACATCATCAAACTCATGCAAAACAGCAATAAAAACACAAGGCAAAGAAGAATTAAGGTTAGCATTAGAAAAATAGGACTCCTTAGACACTAACAACATCATTGTTCTCTCACCCTTACATGCACTCTTAATCTCTCTTTCGTTTTCATAAAATCTCACTTTTCTCTCATCTCTCTTTATTAAGGATGTACTCTCTTCTTTTTATTTTCTCACTTCGGCTAACCTCTCTTGTTTTACCTCTCCACTATTACTAACATGTTCATTCTCATTTTGTTTTGATCTTGCATCAATGGACTTCTTGATGTGATTTTGCTCCTCAAACACCTAGCGTGGTGGTAAAGGTTTCAGTGTAACTCGTCTGCCATCCTTAGTAAAAGTATAGCAATTTTTGTAACCATCATGGTCACTTCGTCGATCAAATTGCCAAGATCGCCCAAGTAAAATATGACTTGCTTTCATGGGCACAACAACACACATCACCTCATCTTTTTACTGTCCAATACTAAAGGAAACCATGACTTGTTTCGTCACTCTCAACTCGCCACTTTCATTCAGCCATTGAAGTTTGTAAGGTCTCTGATGTTTGGTGACTTCCAGCCCTAGCTTGTCTACCATTAGCTTGCTCGACACATTCACAAAACTTCCTCCATCAATAATCAATCCACATGCTCGGTTTTGAACGTCGCATCGTGTATAGAATGTTCTCTCGTTGTATTATGTCACCATATTTTTCTACATGCACGTGTAGAGTTCGAAGTACAACAAGTGCGAGTCCATCAACAGCTTGTACCATGTCACCTTCCTCATGTGATGTTTTTTAATTTGACTCTTATTCTTCCTTCTCGGACTCAAGCTCGCCATTCTCAAATTAAATCATAGCTCGCCGGTTACACTTGTGGCGATATGACCAGCTCCATGACACCTATAGCATTTAATATCACATTTTCATTGAGGTTGTGATGAAGTATTACCTTTCTCGGGTGGTGCTCGGCTGATTGGATTTTCATTGGAAGGTTTCGGTGCCGATTTCTCCTTGGGTTTTGAAGTAGGATTCCATCGTGGTTTCCAACTTGATATCTCAGCCTGAGCCGTAGTTCTACCTCCTCGCTTAAACGGCCTCTTAACATTCATGGCCATGTGAACGACCTCCTCAATCTCAATGTAGTGTTGCAATTCCACTACATTAGCAATCTCCCAGTTCAGGCTGCATATAAATCTTGCCATCGTGGCCTCTCTATCCTCCTCATTATTGGCTCAAATCATTGCAATCCCCATCTCCTTATGGTACTCCTTGAATGATTTAGTACCTTGCTTCAAGCTTTGTAATTTCAGATGTACATCTCTATAATAATGTGAGGGCTCAAACCTCCGTCTCAGAAGTCCTTTCATAGACTCCCAATCGACAATTGCTCGTTCGCGAGTTCTGCATCTAGTCACAACCAATTCATCCCACCAAATGATAACGTAAGCGGTGAACTCTATAGCTGCAAGCTTCACCTTCTTTTCTTCCGAATAATTGTGACAATAAAAAACGAGCTCAACCCTTATTTCCCATTCTATGTATGCCTCAAGATCACTCTTCCCTTGGAAAGACTGTATAGTCAATTTGATCGAGTTCAGGTTTCAATCAACTCCCTCTCTTTCCCATCCCACATTATCTCGCATCAATCTTTCAAATATTTCCCCTATGTTCCCACGTCCTCTATTCAGTCGTCTGAAAGTATTAGACTCCGCCTCAGATTCTTCATCGAAAACTTCCTCATCAAATTCCTCTTTGTCACGATGATGTACATTCGGTTGATGGATAGGTTGCCGCATTGGTGGCACCGGTGGAAGTCTTTCCTTACACAACTCATCTATTTGATCTATCATTTCTCGAAGGGTTATATTAGCCGTTGAAAGTGCTGCTCTATCGCCCTCACCATAAACTGCTCGTCCCTTTCATCCCCACTCCGTCTTAGACATGGTGTACGAATTGCACAAGAATGTTAAAGAAACATTTTTTTCCTCACCACTCGCCTCAAGTGTATCACTCAAGATGATGTCCAACCAATTTCACTCGTGTTTCACACAATTCATCTTTTACCCTCTTTTGATCTCACACTTACTTGCCTTTTTGCACTCGTAAATTCCCTTCGAAGTTATACATAAACTAATTGAGAAAATATTAAGTGAATTTTGGTTTTTTTTTCAAAGCTAAATAGTATTTGATGAATTGAGAAATTATTTGGAGGAAAATGAAAGGAATTTCTAATTTAATGGTCAAAATAATCAATAGGGGTAGGAAACAAATAAATAACGTAGAATTCAATTAGTAGAGAAGCAAAAAAGAAAACAAGATCGTGATGGACTAGGAAACTAGTTTTATCATTCCTTACTTGATTTGTGTTTCCCAAATCTATTAAACTTCACAGAAGAAATTTCCATTGGCTGAATTTCGAATTTTGCTTTTTTGTTTTTAATTTTTTTATGTTTTTTTTTCTTTTTTACCAGCGAACTCTTACTTGGGCTGGAAGGAGCTTTAAAAAAATACAAAACTCGAATTTGTTTTTTTTACGACACTAGAGAACACAACTCAAGAAAAGATGAGATAGACTAGAAGACATAACAATAACAGACACGAAACAAATCGAATAAAGAAAACAAAAAAAGACACGAAAATAAGATAGGTGAAACCTGTTTTGGGGATTGGCTCTAGTTACCAACTAATATGAACCTCGTAGGACTTGTTACGAGACCCAAATATTTTAAGCGAAAGCTAGAACAGAACGTCCAAAGAAAGGATTCAATTGGTGGAATTCGGAATATTGACCTCGTAGCTATAGAGATGTAGAAACCAATATTATCAAGGTGAAAGTATTGACCTCGTGATTATTATGAATCAGAAACCAATACTATGTCGCTAAGAGTAGTTCACAAGAATCCACTCGCAAAATATCCCGAAGAGTTGTTGAAGAATAACGAAGGAGAATTTATTATGTCAAATTAATGCTTAAAAATGTCCAACTAATAATGACCCTAAAACAATATAAGTCTCAAAGGAACCTATTCTAACATGGAAAATCAACTAAATCTAGTCCAAATCGGACTCTAATAGTAAGAAATAAATTCTTCAATAATAAAATATGAAAATTAATAATAATCATCTTTTCCAAGTCACGTCTTCTCGGCTGACTAGACTGCCTCTAGTCTTTGAGCTCGGCTGGCTTCACAATCCGGCCTGATCATTCGCTCCAATTAAGTTCAGTTGGCATCGAACTAGACTTCATCAATTCTTCCTTTCGGAGCTCATGTTCCACTAAGTTAAGCATGACTGATTCAATGCGCTCAGTCCGAGCTCGTGTAATGGGTCCCCTGGACACATGTAGCTCGTCCGAGTTATCAACAACTTCATCCATCTCGACAGTAGCTCGCATAGTTGGTTGGACCGTATCAACAGATAATCCTAATTGTAGCAAGAATTTTGACATCATCAGAAGGAAATTTATGCTCGGCTCTATATGTGTATGATGAATGAGTTGTATTGTCATCAAATATGGGATGAGTTGGTACTTAAGCCTCCTAAATGTTTGTTTTCCTAATTGGCTTACATCCCTGAATATATTTGGGTATTTGGGGCCATCTATGGCCTCTAAGAAATGTCAAACATCGATGCACGTTCAAGTCTATACCGCAACATATCAACAACCCTATCAAGGCCCGGTAAATATACGCACTACCTACAACCGGGTGTGATTTAATAGACATGACCATGCATTCAAGTCGTTCAGCTTGAAATAAAAAGATATTATAAGCTCGGCTTGTATATTCGATACAACAAATATTAAAAAATATAATAAGTTTGTTTGTGTACGAGCCTAATTGGATACATATCTATTTATAAGAAAATAAAATCAAGTTATTACCAAAATGTACTATGGCAACATATTCTAATAACAAATTGATTTAATTTTTATCTTATTCACTAATCATATAAAAGCAATATTATTTCAAGGGCACTTTACAAATACGCCCATCAATGAGACTTATTCCTAAATGGGTGCAGACAACAAAAATCTTTACAAAAAAATCCACACATTGTCCAGAGGTTTGTAAAAGACTAAAACAGCCCCTCATATAATAATATGCTCCAATTTCATCATTTAATTTAATATAACCCCGATTTGACCCTAAATTTCACAAATTATTCGATTTGACTTAATACACAATTTTATGGACAGTTTCATCTGTCGCCGTCATTAACCGCTGGTTTCCGGCGTTGACTTTTATATACTTTTTTCCTTTAACATCTTTTTACACCAACCCCCCCCCCCCCCCCCCCCCCCCCCCCGTTTTAAACAGCAATATTGTTGTGGTTGACAGTAATATTAACTATATTATTGTTAAACACAGTAAAATTAACTATACTACAGTTAAACACAGTAATATTGTTATATTAATCTCTAGCACAGTAATATTAACACAACAAAAGTCATTATTATTGTGTAATAGAGTAATATTAATATGTTGAGCATTCAAAAAAGGTAAAAATAATAAAAAGCCAAAAGAATTAATATTACTGTGGTTGATGGTAATATTATTGTTGTTAGTACTGTAACTACAGTAATATTACCGTCAACCATAGTAATATTATTGTGTTTACAGTAATATTGGAATAGTAGACAATAATATTATTATGTTACTCAGTCAACAACTCAAACACAACAAAAGGCCCAAAAAAATAATAATATTGATGTGGTTGACATATATATTATTGTGTTTACAGTTATTTTATTGTCAATGACAGTAAATTACGTTGACTTGTCAACAAATCAAACAAAAAAAACCCAAAACATTAATAATATTGACAGTACAATTACATAAATGTACTGTCAACGACAATACAATTTCGTTAATACTGTCAACGACAGTATAATTACGTTAATTTACAATCTGTGACAGTATAATTAATGTTAATGACAGTACAATTTCGGTCAACGTTTAGCGGCAAGCGTAAGAAACAGATAAAAAATTTATGACAAAAAAAAATCGCGAGATTCCACGAAGAACATTCAACTGTCTACTCCTAAGTGCTAGAATCTCACAACTATGTTCAAGCCACCCTACGCAGTCTAATTAAAGATTATCTATCCTATATTATAAACTAAGCTGAATTAAAGAGATCAAATTAAAAGGCAAGAAAGCTAATAAAAAATGAAAATTATCAAATTAAACAAACCTAGGATTTTATCACCCCTCTATGTGATTATTAATTCCCCAATTCTATCAATTATGCAAGTGATTAACCCGAATTATTAACATGAGATGCTAAATTAATCATAACCCGCTTCCGCGTGTATTATGATTCTAATATTCTAGGTTCAATTATTGTACTCCTACGCAATTAGATCTACAACATAGCATTAAGCATATATCTCAACAATGGCTACCTAAGAGGTTAACTATATTCCTATGATAGCACAACAAAGGTTCTTCTACCAAAGTTCTAATTAATAAACCGATCTTCTGATTCATACGTTTAACAATAACAGAAAAGCACATAAAGTGGCCAGTTTCATGCACTTAATAAAATAAGTAGAAGAAATAACCCGAAATTAAAACTTGCATAAAATTATAAAAAAGGGTTCATAAATCTCACATAGGGTTTCGAATAAAATCCTAGAAGAAAAGAGTTTACTCATAATTCTTATGATAAACAAACTAGAATAAATAAAATAAATAAGAAAAATTGTGCTTGAATTTTCGTTGATCTTCGTTCTTCGCTTTTTGTGGTGTAAAATTTCGTTCTTGGATGCAATGGAATTGTGTATATATAGTGGTTAAGACTTGATCAAAAGGAAAGAGCTTCCTTGTGCAATTAAAACTTCCAAACTGTGTAGAATCGAGGTCTCGGACGGCCGTCGGAGTTTGCAGACCATTTTGAGACGGTCGTCTCAATTTTCGTAGCCTACTACTCAACTTTGCATGATCGATCGTCCCTTATTTTAGTACAAAATTGAGACAGCCGTCCGAAGCTTTTTCTGCACTTCGGCCGGTTTTGAATCCGATTTTGACCATCTTTGAGTTCGAATTTTGGAATTTTTCGTGAAATACAAATTGTAGCCCTGTAAGTAAGCTTTCCAATGCCGCTTGAATCAGGTGCTCGAAATGGTGGACACTGCCAAAGCTATTGCGAGATTCCTTCTTCCAATTAGATTTACTTCCTTATTTGCAACGTTTTCCTTTCTTTTTGATCATTTGTCCTTCATTGACACGTAATTCTCGTTTTTCACCTATAAAACACAAAATCAATCAATTAAATCACAAATATAATTAAACCTAAACAAAAGATCCACGTAAAGTAAACGTATTGGGTGTAAAATCTACACTCAACAATCATAGACGAGAACTGTGAATGTAGTGATGCATTTTCTGAGAATGTTGTGTTTGATGTTTAGAGGATTTTTATGTTATACCGGCCATATGATTTTTTGCTCTAGAACTCACCGTAAGACTCTTCGAAGCGAAGTAGTGAATGACTTAACAATTAGTTTGAAAAATACTTTTTAAGAGTGACCTTTTGCTACACTTGTAGGGATGATTATTAGATGTTATGTGCATTTAAAATTAAAAGTTGTTAAATCCAAATTGGTCAGCGTTAAGTTCAAAACATTTTTTATTCGAGTAACTAAGCTTGTTGGGTGTTCTATACCTAGTCCATAAAACCATCTGGTCTGGAAGTCATTGGTCGAAAATTCATTTCATTGATCAATTATAAAAATCAGTGAACTACACATTGCACGGCAATAAAAAAGATTTAATCCCAACAAAAACAAAAAAAAATTAATAAAGGGCGAAGTGCCAATAATAAGCCAAAGGCTTTATGTATTTGTAAGCTTTTGAGAAGAGACATTGTATATTGTTAGTATTACGTGCTATTGGACTTGTGTTCGATTTCGAAAGTTAGGTTCTTCCATATTAGCAGAAGAGGGAAATTCGGTGAGCCTATTGAGTAGATGGTTATTGTGAAAGTATAAACTTCCTCCGATTTTAATTACAATGCTTGATAATTGAAGTAATAACAAGTTTTGTAATTCTTGGCATTGATGAACACTGGAGCTTTTTAAGTTGTAAGTTCGTGAAAATTTGGTCGTGATTGTGACGAAAGGAAATTTCTAAAAACGTTAAAGTTGGTCACTATTTTGTGTATTTTGCATGAGTCATTTTTGTTTTTATTTTGCTCGAGGACGAGTAAAAGTTCGTGTTTGGGGGGTGTTGAGTGAAGAAATTACACCCAATATATTTACTTTTACGATGATTTTTGTTCAGATTGATTTGTATATGTGCTCTAATTAGATGTTCATGAGCAAGAAAAGGGTCAAAAAGAAAGACAAAATACAAGTTTCGAAGTACAATCAACGTTTCGACGAAGAACTCCCTCATCAGCTTTGGTAGTGTGCACGAGTTTGGTCATAAGTTTCTCATAAAACTCCACATGACCTGATGTCATCATCAATGCAAAGCTAACTGGAAGTTCTACAACTTCAATTGTTGAAACATTGTCTAAATTCGGAGCCTAAGTCGGTCAAAACAAGGTCTAACATCGAATGATGCGCAACAAAGCTCATATGTCCATTCAAGAACGCTGTCCTACATAAGTCTTGTTTATGGGACCACGTTCCTGAAATTAAAACAACATAAGGTTCTAATGCATGAAGGAGGGTTTTTTTCTTCTACATCAAGTCTTGATTCTATATAAGAAACATCCAACACATTTTTCTACACATAAATTACACCCGAAAAAGAGTAGACGGAGCATCAGCAAGGCGAAGGCGTGACGAACTTCCACTTTAGTTTGTATTTCCTTTCTCTTTTACTTAACTAATGTTATTCAGTATCTTAATTTGTTTTTCATAAACTAGTTTTCTTATCTAGGATTTTATTCAAACCTTATGTGGGATTTGTGAACCCAATTTTCCCAATTTATGGAAGTCTTTTAATTCTAGATTATTACTTCTACATGCATGAATATGGCCAATTTATGTTCTTTGTTTTTATTATTTAATTTGCATCAGAAAATGATGCAGAAACTATGGTAGAAGAACCGAATATGTTCTTAAATAATTAGATCAGTTTAACCAGATATATGTTTTATTTAGCATGTGGTATCATAGGAATGTGGACAACACCTCAAACTTGTGTTAAATAATTTATTCTTACTTGAATTGCATAGGAATACAGTGATATGGTTTTGAATACTAAAATTGTAATTCACACGGAAACAGGTTATAATTAATCTAGAGTCTCATTTTAATAACCGTGATAATTTGCATACATAATTGAGTGATATTTGGGTGATCAATAAATACATAGGGAAAGAATAAAATCCTAAGCTAATTTTTATTTGATAAATTTCTTGTTGAATCCGGTTTCTTGGTAAATCAATTTCATTCGGGTGGTTAGGATCATAAGTTGAGAGAATTTAGAACTTAGAATTGAATTGTTTTGATATATCACGTGGGTTCGACATTCGACTCTTCTGAATCTAGTTTATCGTTTGTTATGATACACTTGCATATGTGTTTTTCGACTAACCTTTTTGATAGGTTTTGTTTTTGGGCACTTGCTATGTTTAGCATGTTAGAATAGGTGACCGGCAAGTCAACATGAAGTTGCGGTTTCTCCTCTACTTTACCAATGCCCCTTGTTTTATCGGGACATACGCGTTGAAGAGATCATATTGTACATTAACTACGTCAAACGATTCTTGCATACACTTCATTTTTATCTAGGGAATCATGATGCATAGTTATTAGACTCCAATCTTGATTCGTTGGGCACTCACCGATTTGATCGGTGGTTAATTTAAAATGAGTTTTATGTGAATATGGACTCTAGAGATGAGTCCGTATAAGAACAATGTGTTGTTAGAAGCACGAGGAGTTGTGAGTCCACGGCTAGCATACACCTGAACCATTGAGGGTAACACTTCTCGTGTACTAGAGATCCTTACATACAATTAGTTGAGATTAAGTTGTCAATCTCTACAAATTTGGAGGTCAATATGATTGAATCTAACGTTCATAATTGTTGATTACGGATTGAAATAAATAGAGAGAAAAAGATTCTGCAGAAATTTGGTGTACTTTATAAATTGCCGAAATTTCCCGATTTAGCAGGTGTAATGAATTGGGAGTTTCCAATTTACGTAATTGGAAAATTTCAAGTGGCACTCGTATCGACGATAATTCTATGATGGTCGCAAATATGTAATTTTTATAACTTTCTGAGCAATCGTTTATTACAAACGAGGCATGGCAGAGAGAGAGCCTAATAACTTAATGGACCCGATCCACTTAAGTCCAATAGGATTCTTAGATAACCCAGTGTAAAAGGGAGCTTTTTGTGAATTGAGAGATAATTCAACCCCAAGAAGCCCTAGTTGTCCCACATTCTCTCACTCGGGTTGCATACCAGTCGCCTCTACCTTGAGCCGCCGAGATGTCATCGATTCTTCTCCCTTCGTTCCCTCATGTTTAATTCCCATTGTATTTAACCTTTTTTATATATCTAATGCTACAGATTAAGTGCACAAAATTATACGAGTTGAAACCTATTTGGAGGAGGAGACGAACGAGCCATCGACGTCCGCACGAGCCACCGCAGCCCGTTGCATGCGTCTTCGTTGTCTCTGCCCCCGTGTCTCTTCAGTTAAAGACTCCGTCCCGAAGTCTCACACTTCGAATGTAGGATTCAAAAACCCCATAGATATTAATCATTAATACGATTGTATGATTTTATGTTTGGGATAAATTGTTTATGTGTATTTATTATATGAAGTCCATTGGAAGAGGTAGGTTAGATTTATGTTTAAATTCTAATTTTGTTTTGCGCAATTATTTATTCGTTCCTTCTTTGATAAAAACTTAATTTCTATTCATGTTTTGGATAAGAAAGATTACTCTTCGTAAGTTCGATTTTGCGTTGTTTATGAGGTAACACTATTATTACTCAAAGAGAATACACTAACAATCTATATCAACTAGACCTAAATGAAATTTGAATTCACTCAAACTCAACAATAAAATGAAATGTTGATAGTTTAAACCCAGCACGTATGTGGGCTGCTAGACTAGGTCATATGTCCTTACGACGGATGAATGAGTTAGCTCGTGAGAGATTGTTCAGCTCCACTAACATAAACTCACTACCAACTTGTGACTCATGTCTCAAAAAGAAAAATATGACTAAGTTGTCTTCTAAGGGGCAAATGGAATATGCCAAAGGTGTATTGTATTTGATCCATACAGACGTTTATGGCACACTATGTGTTAGTGCCAAGGGTGGTATCAATTTCTTCATAACCTTTACGGATGATTATTCAATATATGATTATTTTTACTTAATGAAGCACAAGCATGAAGTTTTTCAAAATTTCAAAGAGTTTAGGCAAGAAGTTGAAAAACAATTAGGGCTAAGTATTAAAAAATTGTGATTATGGGATTATCTCCCGGTGTATCCCCCCTGAAATTACTCAATTAAATGGAGTATCAAAGCGTCATAATCGAACTATGTTGGACATTAGCAAAAGGTTTGCAAACTCCAACGATCCATTTCTAGATTGAAACAAGCATCCCGAAATTGGAACATCTGATTTGATTCTACCATCAAAGACTTTGGTTTTGTAAAGAATCCGGAAGAGCCTTATGTTTACAAAAATGTTAGTGGGAGTTGTGTGACGTTTTTAGTATTGTACGTTGATGATATACTACTCGTCAGGAATGATATAGGGATGTTGCAGTCAATGAACGTATGGTTAATTATCCACTCGTTTCTCAATGAAGGATATGGGAGAAGCATCCTAAGTATTGGGAATATTGATCTATAGAGATAGATATTGCTCGTTGTATCTCAATTTATACACTAGGCGTGATATAATTTATGTAGTGAAGTGTCACTAGCAGATATCACTCTAACCCCAGCCCAAATTGTTGGAAGACTATGAAGGACAGTCTTAAGTACTTGTGAATTACTACGAACTTGTTCAAAGTCTATGGGGTGCCGAATTGAAGAGATCGTGGATAACTCAAAGTCGACGTCGCGATATATATTCATGCTAATTGACGGGGTGCCATGTGTTGGAAGAGTTTCAAGCAAAACACGATGAGAGATTCCACCATCGAAGTTGAATATATCACAACATTGGATGCTACAAATGTAGATGTTTGGATAAAAAACTTCATTCAAGAGTTTACTGTTGTTCAGATATCTCATCAGAAATTCAAGCACATATTGAATAAGTATTATTGAAATATAATTTTAAAAGGTGAACTTTAGATCAAGAGAGTTGTCTCGGTAGAGAACACATTAAATTAGTTTTTAGTCAATGGGTTACGTCAATAATTAGGATAATGTCCTTTCCCATTTGAGACTAACACTTTTTATGTCAGATAGTAGAGACACTAGCATACATTAGTGGATGCCCATAGTCGATGAGCTCACTGAACTCCCTCGTCCTAGAATCTCTAAGTGGTTGCAAATAATTGAGTAGAGGTTCTACGGTTATAATTGTACATTATTAGTCATTAAGACCCAATAAATCAATGCGACTTCACTAGAGGACCGCTCCGAGGGCAAAATCTTGCATAATTCAAAATTTAGTGGGAGTCTGTGTATTGTAGTTAGGGATTTGGCCGCTTGCTTTATTGCATGGATGTGCTATGTGTTCTTTCAGTTTATAGTCCAAGGAATCTTCAGCGGAAATAGAAAGTGGGGTGATTAGAGAAAAGGGTTTCTCTTAATCACACACGAAACATTCACATAGTTAGCCAGTAACATTAAAGGTCTGAATGGACCAACACCTCTAGCTCGATCGGGACATATGTTTATCAAATGGACCGTAGTGTAAGTCAGTGATAATTTAAGGTTGTTGCAGGCACTTCATTTGTATATGGGGAATCATGACGCGTAGTTGCTAGACGCCAATCATGATTCATTAGGCATTGAGCGATATGATCGGTGATTGAAATTAGAATATATTTTAATCTAAATTGGGACACTTAGGACAAGTCCGTAATCGAATAAAGAGTTACTCGAGTCACAGAGAGTTGTGGACCTACGACTAGTTTACCCCAGAACCATTGAGAGTCACACTTCTTGTTGAGAGGATTCTTTAACATGGTGAACTAAGAGTATTTAGTTAATCTTAGCTAGATCGGAGTTCATTATGATTGAATTTTGAAGTTCATAATAGTCGATTACGAATTAGAACAAAAAAAGGAAAGCATTTTTATAGATTTTAAGTGGAATTTATAAATTGAGATTTTTTATCAATTTAGCAGGTGCCCTTGAAATAAATGTTTCCAAAAGTAGAAAACTGGAAAATCCAATACGGTGCTTGAACTGGCAAGGAGATTATAATCATCGTAAATCTGTAATTGTTATATTTTCCGAAGTTACCATTTGGAAGATATTTAGGAATTAATTGATTAGATTTAATTATTGGTTGGGTTGGATCTCTTACTTGTACGACAAGTAGGATTCTTGTACTGTAAATTCAAAGTGCTAGAGATCCAAAAGATGCAACAACTTCATGAGCCCTAGTAGCCAAAGATTCTTTCTCTGAGAAAATTCGGCAGCTCCCTTCTCTTATTTGTCATCGTCGCGCCGCCGCCTGCCACCGCATCATCGGTCCTCTTTGATTCTTCCTTCGTTCTCTTTCATCTATTAACCCATATTTTTTTAGTGCAATCCCTTTCGTGGAAAAATCTCTGCAAGGTGAAACCTTATTCTGGAAAAAAAATTGGCGTGGATTGCTCTAGCAAGGACTTCGGTGAGACCACAAAAATCGAAGAAGGCAATTCGCAAAAACAAGTAATTGAATCTCATTTTAATATTTTCAATTGCATGCTATATAATTGTTATTAGATTAATTTAAACACGTGATAATTAATGCTAGTTGATTAAGAAAATTGATGAACTTAAATTCATAGAAACTCCCATGATAGAAAAATTCTAATTTCCTTTGCGTGTAAACATGTTGAATCCCAACAAAACCACCCCACAACCGTCCAAGCAACCGGCTCCTCCTTGGTCTATTCCGGTTTGTATTTTTTCACTGTTGGAGCCAGCGGTTCTGACCCGTCAACCGTGGGCATGTCTAAAATCTCATCCATACTTGGCAGCATTAATTATTAACCAAATAGGAAATTTAATCCAAGATAAAATAAAACATAAGGGTGAATACAACGGAATTTGGTACAAATTTATCTAACATAATTAATGGGTCTGAAGTCTTAACATAAGGGGTTCAATGTTGTTTGCCCACCAACTTCATTACTAAGTTTGCCATTAATACAAAAGTGAGGGATTTATTTATGTCTAAATATGTTTGCATTTTTTGAATCGAAGGCCGTCTTAGCTCAGCTGGTAGAGCGCATGGCTTTTAACCATGTGGTCGTGGGTTCGATTCCCACAGACGGCGTAGTTTGTAAGTTTTTTAATCCCACTTTATTTATACTCTTGAAATATATTATTTTGGCTTGCACCCTCGAAACATTTTCATTTTGCACCATGAATTGAATTTTTAAACTTAAGAAGGGTAATTTCAATTTGTATTGGTATTTTATTTCCGGGGTGCAAAATAACAATTTAAATTATTATTTTTTTCCACGTCCGACATAAATTCGAGAATACAAAATGCAAAAGAAAAGGAAATCGAGACGAATAACTGAACAATATGATAATTTATTTCCAAAAAAAATTTATCACTAAATTATTTGATTTATGGGTCTTTTATTATAATTAGTGAAAATATTTAGTAGAAATATTTAGATGAAAATATAATTTTCAAATAATTTAATAACAAAATAGCCGCAGAATGTTTGTTCTTTTTATTTTTTGTAGATTTTTTTTGTGAAAAAAAACAATTACATATAATGATTATATGTATTTTTCGCACATTTAGTTTCATGAATAAAAAAAATGATTTGACATTTGGCATCTTAAAAAATACAACTAAAAATATTAAATTATCTTCATTAGCTTTAAAAATTAATTTAGGGTGCATTATGCTTAATTTATTGTACTTCAACAGTGTAAAGTGCTATAAAGTTTTTGGGATTATTTTGTAAACCCCCTCATTTCCAAATTATATAGAACTAACTACAAAGTGGATTACACTCTAGGGGAAACCCCCCTCATTTCGAAAATATTTTGACATACCCCCTGGGCCACCCTGAAGTCCCTATAATACCCTTTTAAAATCAGCTTTAAACCCTAGCCACTACAATCGTCTCTCTCTTTCTCTCCCAGATTCAAAATTCCGCATCCACAAACCTCTCTCCGGCGAAATTGCTTCCCGGAGTCATAACTCTCTCCGGTGGTCGGAATTCAATGGTTTAACTACCGTTGGATTCCTCTCGTCGAGCTCTTTCTTTTTTTGGTGATTTCATTCAGTTTGGAGCACTGATCTATTTCTGCAATTTTTTTTCATTCAACGACGGTGGTCTTGCCGGAGGTGTATTTGGTGTTCCACCGGTCGAAATTTGATGGGCTACCCACCGTTGGATTCCTCTCGTCGAGATCTATATTTTGATGGTAATTTCGTTTATTTCTATATTTTTCAGATTTATTTCTATATTTTTTGCATTTGTGGGTGTGCGGAACCGTGGGTGGTTATTAACGGCGGCTAGGGATTTGGTAGGAGGCGAGGGGGTGAGGAGTCACTGTCTGTTTGATTTAAAATCTGTAGCATTTCCCAACAATAACCTCTCTCTATCTCTCGATCTCTTAGTGTTTGTTGATTTAGAGTATTTTGATGTTTCTTCAAATTTGGTTGATTTGCACTAAAGTAGTTTTTTTTTTTTTTTTTTTGTCTTGATTTTGCAATTGCAGCTTAATGAAAGCCATTGATCCTCCCCTTGAAGGTCTCAAAAATTTGGTTGAAGTTACACCTGCTTCAAGTTACAGTGTTCAACAGACTGTATACATTACTATACATATAGTTGCATGTGCCTATTTTTTCTGTATTTTCGATTTGTATTTTTATTGGTTCTGAGGTTATTTATATTAAAACTATTGATTTTTGTAAATTTTTGTTGGGCTTTATATATATTTTTTTTGTATAAGCCAGTATTCGTGTGTATACAATTGATCGACTAAAAATATGGGGTAAAAAAACGAACATAACTACGAATTACTACAGGTACTATAGTTACATGTAGTTATTTTCAATACAGTAAACATATTGTTTGGAAAATTAAACAAAAAAATTAATTTTTTTTTAAATTAAAAAAAAATTAATTTTTTTTTAAATTAAAAAAATTAAAAAAATTGAAAAAAATAAATATATATATAAATTTAACAAACAAGTTTATTAATTATTATAATAATAATAATAATAATAATAATAATAATAATAATAATAATAATAATAATAATAATAATAATAATAATAATAATAATAATAATAATAATAATAATAATAATAATAATAATAATAATAATAATAATAATAATAATAATAATAATAATAATAATAATAATAATAATAATAATAATAATAATAATAATAATAATAATAATAATAATAATAATAATAATAATAATAATAATAATAATAATAATAATAATAATAATAATAATAATAATAATAATAATAATAATAATAATAATAATAATAATAATAATAATAATAATAATAATAATAATAATAATAATAATAAATAAATCAGCGAAAATGATAAATGCAGGACCAGAAATGTTGAATGCAGTTTCGTCGAAAATTGCATATAAGGGTAGTATAGTACTTTCGCTTCTCGATGGGGGTATGTCAAATGATGATTTGGGCTTGGGTTTATCCCTAGTTTATTTGGTGGCTAGGGAGGTATGTAAAATAACCCCTAATTTTTTTCGACGCTGCAAAGTGCCAAAAAACTATGTTTCAAGGATGCAAAATAGGATTAAGCATTACTTTATGGGGTAATATGCTATGAGCCCCTTAAATCAAACTTAATTTGAACTAAATGACAAGTTTAAATCCAATATTTTACTTAAATCCTTAGTTTAAAATAATATATGACTCACATCCTTACTTTTCTTATATCTCTATTTTGCCCTTATTTAAATCATATAACTTCACGTATCTCAACTCAAATTTATTTATTTTCTTTAGTCTTCTCTCTCGTCTTTTCTCCTTCCCCTTCTCTCTCGTTTTCTTTCTGTCAATTTCCTCTCTTTTTTTTTCTCTCTCTCACCTCGCTACCTCTATCTCGCTCTATCCGGTAAGCACAAAGGCCAGGGGCGACAGGGAAGTGGTGGTGGCGGCGGCGGCGGCGGCTGCGTGGCGAAGGGAGCAGGGTTTTTTTTTTCTTCTTCTTTATATATATATATATATATATATATATATATATATATATATATATATATATATAGATTTGCTATTTCTTCATTTTTTGTATAGATCTGCTATTGATAGTATATTTTGATTAATTGCATATGATTTTGTTGACTTTTAAGAGATTTTGTTTGGTTTGTATCTGATTTGCTATTTTATTTGACTTGTTGCAGGTCATTGAGAACGTTCTTAGGGCGAGATGATTGCGGGCCGGCATACGTTGGGGTTCAACATGGTAGATCTAGGGTTTTCAAAAAGAGGTAGGTGACTATGGATGCGGCGGCTGCGTTGTTGGCTGCTGGGGTTTCACGGTGGCTCCGTTGATGGTTAGGGTTGGTGACGGCTGGGAGTTGTTGGCTGCTAGGGTTTGGAATAGTATATTATAGTAAACCATAGTAGACCGTAGTATACCATAGTAAACCGTAGTATACCATAGTACACCGTAGTAAAGTTTTTGTTTTGTATATGAACAACCATATGGTGTGCGATAAAATAAAATTCAAGTTTTAGATGTCGGCAAGCACGATAGTGACTACGATGACTATATATAACTACATTTTTTGATAGAAGATAAAATTAAAATTAAAAAAAGATAAATAACATGTTTTTTTATTTTTTGTAATTTTCAATGTTATGTAGAAAAAAAAAAAAAAAAAAAAGGTATTTTTTAATATAATAGTATATAAAATGATAAAATCACGAAAGGAAAAACAAACAAACCAGTATTCTGTAAAAAAAAACGTATGGAAAAATGGAAAAGTTAAATGCATCATAATAAAATGATAAATGCAGTTTGAATTTACTTAATGCAAATTTTGAATTTTGTACTGGAGAGGCATTTTTGGAATGAATTTTACGAAAAATGTGAAGCAAAGGTTTAGTTGGACTTGTTATTTAGTTCTAATAAATTTTGTCATTAGGAACCTACCGATATCTTAAGGCCCCTTACTTTATAGTGTTGGTTGACACTTTAGTTAGTTAATTATTTATAATCAAATCATTAATATACTCTAATGGAAAAAGTTGGACCCGTGAAAAGATTCAAGTAGTCGTCCACAATATATATGTATGTTCTCAGTCTTATTTATTTATGTTTTAAAAATAAAAGAAAAAAGACAGGTTGTGAATTGTTAGGATTTTTGGTAATGAAGAAGTAAGAAAGAAACAGTTGAAAGTTTTAAAACCAATCATGGGATTCACGTCTCTCTATAACCTCTCATTCTTTTCATTTCTCATCAACTTATAACTTAATTAGCTGCGGTGCTGACTCACGTTCTCTTTCATCTCCACCAATATATACATACATACATACATACATATACACACAAACACATTTGTGGATTAATTTGTCAAGTATGAAACTGGAAGATTTATTGATGCAGCCACGTGAGGATAAACGAACTAAACTTCAACTCCAACAACAGGTTCGATGGATTTTCGTGTTCTTGATGGATCAATAGTTTTTATTAGTTTCAATCATCTATATATATATATATATATATATATATATATATATATATATATATATATATATATATATATATATATATATATGTATATATATTATATATATAATTTGCATTGATTTAATTAATAAAAGGTTGAAGGATTGGAGGAAGAGTTGGAAGAGGAGCTTCAAGTGAAAAGGGTTCTCAAATGCGCAATGAAGGGACCAATTGGCTGCTGCGGATCATGTTCTTCTCTAACTCCATTGCTCCCATTCAAGGTACCTTTCTTATTTTATATATATATACTATATTTTGTGTTTAGTGTGTGTTATTCTTTCACCAAGTTCCAAACATATCAATATTTATATACTGGAGATATACAATTAAGGGATGGCCTAGCGCGGTTGGGGCAAGTAAGTCTGTCACACAGACGCGCTAGGTGGAGTATCACACATAGTTAGCCAAGTGTGGTTTACCTTTCTCGTATGGTTTGCAAACTATTATACGAGAGTGTAGGTTTACCCAGTGCACCTATATGGCTGACTGCAGGTTCTTTCATTCCCCAAAAAAAAAAAGTTCACTTCGAATTAGTTTGCAAGCTATCAAGAGTGTAGGCTTACCCAGTGCACCTATGGTTTTGTTTAAGAAAAATGAGGATAATAAATTCAAATTTTGTAAGAAACTGCAACAAGGAAATAGCAAAATTGATTTCTTGAAAACTGAAAAGAGTATTATGATCATAAAAATGCAGGTTCAAATGCTATTAGGAGAAGTAGCAGTAGTGGAAGAAGAGATAGATTGGTTAGAGAGAAAGATCAATGAACTCAAGTTAGATATATACCAAGAGAAGAAACATATCAAAGAATGGGAAATACTCCAATTCAAAGGATTATTACATTTACACCAACAACAACATTGTGATCAACAACAAATCCAAAAGCTACGATCTCGACGACCAACTCAAATCGAAGAAAACAATTATACTGAAACACCATTACTTTCAACATCACATAACAACAAACAAAGGAGATACCGATTTTCAAGACAAAGAAGATCCTCTTTCAGTTCCTCCATCGAACTCGAATACAGTACGGTAGAACTTTGCTTTTTAAGTAGAATTTATACCTAAAAACGACAACATTACAATGAACTTTTTTTTTGTTTGGCAGTTGGAGAAACCGAAGAGGAAATTGAAAAATCGAGATGGTCTGAAAGTAAAGTTGTGGAGCCGAATAAGATCTCGGTAGAACTTATAAAGTGCTTGATAGGCATATTTGTGAAACTTAACCAAACAACACTTGTAAACACAAAGGAAACAAGGATATCAAAAGCCACTACATTCAGCGGTTGCACGACGCCCGTTGTATTATTTCCATTCAATAATCACAATAGTGAATCATCATCTCATGATATTGATCCATACGAAATATTGCCTGAATTACCTGATGTAATTAACAACAGAGATGTGGGACCATACAAGAATTTCATACAAATCACGACAAGTACATTGGATCCAACCCGTCTTTCGGAATGTTTACCAGCAATGCGCAGACTCAGGTGAGCTACTGAGTGAGTGACTATCTACCTAATTCCGTTTAATTTTGTAGATATTGGATTTATTGAATAGTGTTTTTTTTTTTTCTTTTCAGGGTTTTGATGCAGAAACTCAGCAAAATAAACATAAATTGTTTTTCACACAAGCAGAAATTGGCATTCTGGATCAATGTTTATAATGCCTCAATAATGAATGTACATACTACTACTACAACAACATATTCTTATGCCAATTTAATTTATTTATTTTTTTTATTTATTGAAGTACTATACTCATATAAATAATAATTGTCCCACATTGCAGGCATTTCTGAAACAGGGACTACCGTCCGCGCCGGAGAAAGTACAAGCACTTGTGAACAAGGTAACAACATCATCATAATAACAAGTTTTCTTTCTCATTCATCGTTTTTACCTAAAAAAAAGAAAGAAAAAAAAATAAACGAAAAACGAAATAGTAATGGTGTGTTGTGGTGGTCCAGGCAGCCATAAATGTTGGTGGTTTAATATTTAAGGCGTCAACTATCGAAAACTTGATCCTCCGCCATCCAACTGAAGTCAAACAAGTGAGTACTCAAGATCAAACATCTAATTAAAAGCATAACATAGTGTATATATATATATATATATATATATATATATATATATGACAAACAATAGTTTAAAGTACAGGAGACGAGTAGAGAAGAGAAGGAGATGCTTATAAGGCGCAATACTAGTGGTCTCGACTATCCGGAACCCAATGTTGCCTTTGCTCTATGCAGAGGCACCTGGTCTTCCCCAGCAGTAAGTGCTGCCTGCATATATTATAAACTAATTACATTTGACGAATAATTAATTAATTAATTAATTAATATAATGCAGTTGAGGTTCTATACGGCGGATGAAGTGATGAATGAGCTAGAGAGAGCAAAAGTAGAGTATTTGGAAGCTGCAGTCGGAATAGTTACAACGAGAAAGAAGATTTTGGTGCCGAAGTTGATGCAATTGCACATGAAAGACTTTGCGGACGACATGGAATCTCTTGTGGAATGGATATACAGCCAACTGCCTTACAACAACTCTTTGAAAAGGTTGATGATACAATGCCTCAACGGAGGAGATAATATTACTAATTATGAATCTTCGTCGTCGTCATCGCTAAATAGAATTGAAATCCAGCCTTATGCCTCTGATTTTCGCTACTTGATTCCCGTATAATATTCTTTTTAATCAGAACGTGACATCTTATATTTCTTGCTACACTTCTTAATTTCTTCCATCGTTGGATATCCAAGAACTTGTAATTTCATGATTAGAGTTGGTCGTGGAAACGAAGATTTTACGCTTAGATCAATACGAAATCTTTGGTATATTTATTACATTACACAAGGCAAGAGAGATTAGCTAACATCAAGAAAAATGTACTGTAACAAACAAATTAGCACAATAAGCTCGGTTTTTTTTTTTTTTTCTGAAAACTGTAAAATCATTACAGGGTCGGCTCAGCCAAGAAATTTACAATCCTATTCAAAAGATTTAAACCAAAAACAGTTTCTTCGCAGTTCATCTTCACCGAAACCTCAAGTGGTTGAAAGCAAGAACCTTTAAGGGTAAGTGTGATTAAACAAGGAATGGAGTTACTCAACATCTCTCCACTTAACCGTAAGCATAAACCAGACACGTCGTTTGGTTTAGCTGCAACAGGCATGTCGACAGAAACGAGAAATAAATTTGCATTGCTTAGCATCTTTAATGCGAGTTTCTCACATATCACCAGGAATTTGTCTTTCGTCACCAACTGTTCTTTGTCAATCAGCTGGCTAATGTGATCGTTAAAAGTACACCTGTTGTTTACGGCAGGGAACATATTTAAGTGCATAATTCTTACACAATAAAAACCAAGAAGAAACATTTTGGAAACAGAAACTTATATTTAGAAACAGCATATTAACAGATACACAAATGTCTAAAGCTAACGAATTGGCAGCTAAAAAGAGCTCTCGGACAATCAGCATGAAAAAGGGAAGTAATTGCACAGTTAGTAAATTGATTCTCCAAGGACTCGAGAAAGGGAGCGACTAAAACGAATACCGTTTTTTTCTCACTTCAATGCCACCAACATAAAAAATAAAAAATAAATAGATAATAAATAGTTAATGACATTATTACCCTTATTGAAAATCAATACCACACACAAAATTTGTGTGGTATTGATTTTATGAAGGGTATTAATATCATTACCTATTATTTTATATTTTTTATGTTGGTGGTATTGAAGTCAGAAAGAAATGGTATTTGTTTTAGCCGTCCCCCTCGAGAAACTCAAAACTTGTGAAAAAAAATTATGTATTCAACGTGTGATAGCAGGAAGTTGTATGTGCATAAGCTAATTTACGTAACTGACCTTCTTATGTACTCAAACATCCCAGGAAGTTCAGATTCCTTCTTAACAAATGCTTCGATATCCATCGGAAGAGGCTTTATAAAGTAGCCTATGTCGGGTCGTAACTTGACTGTTTGCTTTCTGCCATTACACCATAAAACCAGCTTCAAAGGCAACAGATGATGTTCAAACCGAACATGGAGGATTCTGTTTGTTGTCTGATCAGGGTTGAGGCTGCCAATCTCTTCCATGGGAGCTAACGTTGCCACTTCTCCATGAGACGCCGAGAAACTGTAAATAAGGAAATAAAGATAACGAAAGCATCAATCCCGATTGTTTTGGAGACCATTAGACAATTATTAGACAAAGAACTGAATATATATAGTAAAAGACAATGATAAAGGGATGCTGATGGAAACACACATATATAATCAAGAAAGATAAGCTAATGGGATATGATGCTAACTCAAATTACAAAGCTCTAGCTCAAATTACAAAGCTCTAGCTCAAAATACCTTTCACTTGATGACACTGATTTTTCAGAAGAATCGGGACCTTGGTTTAATTCCTCTTCAGTAAGTACAATATTTGACATAGGCTCTGTGGAATTGTTCATGAAGGAAACCTGTAAACATACCAGTCGTGGAGATATGTTTGACACCTCCGATGAAAATCTATAATCCACACTTAACCCATTCCCGTTTGCAGGATCGAGAAGTGTATATAACTTGGGTTTAACCAGCTGACCAATTTCCTTAATTGAGATTCTGGCCAATGATCTCTGAACATGACCAAGATCAGACGAATTCTGGCTCGAACCAGGATTTTCATCCAACCACGACTCCAAAGCTCTTTTCGACATCAATTCACCAAAATCCGTCAAGCCAGAGGAACTATTCTCTAATGAACCTTCGATATGATTTCTGTAAGCAGGAGCATTATCTGAAAGATGAATCAATGAACCACCAGCTTCTTCGTCTACATCACCATCAGATGCACTATCATAACCACCACCAGCAGAACCAGAATCGGAACCCTGAGAACTGTAATCAGACGTGTTTTCTTCACCTAGAGATTCTGACATGGCATCGGAATCGCCGATTTCATTTGGTTCACTATCACTGACACTAACTCCCCCAGTCTTAGTTTCATCATCAACTAAGCTACAAGGTTCTGGGAGAGGTTCGTATCCTGGAGCAGCATGAAGTACAATCTGCGAAAGAGAACCGGGAAGATAAAACCGATAACTAAATGATTCGGACGGCACTTTTGTTTGTCTCCCGAATATGTATTCAGCAAGTACGTATGTCAGGTCTTTCAATTCTGTATGGTCCTTTACTTCTTCCAAATCCTGTGGTCCGATAGAGTGTGATAGAAAATTCTTCAGGACACGAGCACGGTCACGAACATCATAATTCAAGTCACACTTGGCTAGTTCGAGCATATACCCAACAGTTACTCGCAGTTCAGAAATATCTTTCCCTTTGGCACGTAGCAGGACCTAGAAAAAATGAAAACAGATAGAAGATTAATCAAGAACAAAATAATAAAATACATATACTTTAGTATATTAGATAGGACAAATTTATTCCAAGTCCTGGAGTGGCAAATAATAGGTAGTGAGATTGTTATGCTTTCCTTTCCCCACCCTCTCTCCTTCAATTGTATCAAATAAGAGAAGAATTTCAAACCCCTCGCCCTACTCTCCTCCATTCAACTCTTCCAAACTCAGTCGCAATGTAAACCGAGAAAGTAGAGGCTTAATCAATGAAGATCACAAGCAGAAGAATCCATGACGGATAAATTAGTAGTGCCCACCACAGAGTTTGAGTTCAAACATCATTTGAGATACTGTAACTTATCAACCCCAATACATTGTTAGGAATGATTAGAAATGTTTGCACGAACAGATAAAAGAGCTGTTTCATTGTTTGTTTGCCGGAAAGGAAAAGGCAAAACTGTGATGTGGACTACATGAGTCCACACATATAGGAAGGAGGAAAATTTAGGAATGCAACTCTAACGGGCAAATCCAGGTTTTTCGAGTATAAAAAGGAAAAATGCACCAGTGAAGAAGAACTTCTTCATAATCTTACGAAGCTAACGCCCTTGCAGAATTCAGTGAAAGATACAATTAAGTGATAGAGGAATCATAAAAATATAATAAATAAAATAAAATAAAAAGGTTACTGCTATAAACTACCTTGATGCAAGCATTAACAATTTGCAGCTTTGTTTCAACCGCCTCCATGGCAAAGCGCTGGGCAAGATACTGAAATATTGTGGGAATCATCTTTGAAATGAGACCCCCGATGTTGCTGTACTCACCCATCATCCATATCACCATTGCACGAGCTGCTGGTGCAGACATTGAATCCAATCTTCGCACCAAATGAACAATTACCTTCAATTAATGGTGAGTTTTAGAAAATCACTTGAATATAGAACTGCTACTAAAAAATAGTGACGTTCATTCAATTTGTACAAATAAATGAGGTCAAATAGTGAAAAGGAAGGCGGGCAACGACCTCAAGTAAAGACAGATGCGAATCAAGCTTAGAGATGAATAGGCTGAGACCATGTAACTGAAGAGCTCTAAACATGCATAACGACGACATACTAAAACATATAGCTCTTATAGACTGTTTAAAAGCATAAATGTCACTTCTAATTGAAATATAGATAAATTCAGAATCTTTCCTACTAAAGGAAGCCCACAAAGTAAGAAAGCACTTGGAACTATATTATTCCCATTGTTATTGCCTATTTTTTCTCAACAATTCTCCATTTTATACTCTATTCAATCAGTCGGGTTGTGAATATATTATATAGAAACACTAAGCTATCAACAAAGCATGAAAAGACAATATCCACCTAAAATCCAATATTAAGCATGACAAACATTTTCCGAGTCATGTCCACCTTCTATGAAGTTACTTCAACCAAGTCGGCACCAGGACTAACAATCAATCCTTTGATTTCAATCAATTTTAGGGTCCATTTGGATGGAGGGATTTGAAGGGGGATTTGATTTGGCGAAGGGATTTGAAATGACAACAATTTGGAGTCATTTAAATCCCCACCATAATTGCTCAAAAAACAAGGTATTTTAAAGTAAAACTGCTAAAAGTCTTTTGGGTGATTTACCATGTTTCACAGCACAGTGTGAAACATTAGAATGCGCTGATCTTTCTCAATTCTCAAATGTAAATACACACACGGTAGGGACTGAAGAAATAAGAAAGAAAATGAGCGTAAAAATCGACCAAAGAAAAAAGAGATGACAAACTTACTCTTTCATGAATAGGAGGATCTTGCTTTATGATTGCCATGATAGACTTAATTACTTGAACCAATACAATTTCTTCGTCACGCAAAGATGCAACGTCCCGATTTGAAGAATCTGAAAGGTGGACAAGGAAAATAAAGGGAAGTCTTATATAAAAACAATCTTCAATGGAAGTCATATGCAAAAAGAATGGCAATTACCAGTTAAAGCCAGAAACAATAGCCCTTCTAAACATGTGTTGGCGACATCAGGCAGTCTTTGGGCACATAAACCCATTGCAGCCACAGTATCGGCAGCAAACCTCCTGTCGGGATCTCTTATATAATCCTGAGAATTCACTAAAAGATAAGCTTTCACTTAACAAGAATTACATCAAGAATACCAAAACAATCTTTACAAATCGACAGCCACCAAGACATATTTTGAAGAAACAAAATATTGACTGGTAGACTAATCCTATTAGGACAAGATTTAACTAAGATGAACACGGAACGGAATGAACCAGCTAAAGAACAAAAAAATAATTCTATATATCAAAATGGAATTTAATAAAGGGAAATTTGTTGAAGGCAAGCAATAATTTGAATTGGCAAATAATACAAAATTCATTAACCATAAGCATGTTAGTACACCGAAGGCTATGTTACAGTTTTGTAATGAAAGGTGTGGGCCATCTAGGGGTGCATTTAGATTTACAACTTTAAATACAGTACATATCCATATTTTTATTCCATGATTTTGGACCACGACAAAATTCATTTACAAGCAAAAATCACAAATTTCAAGTCCTCAGCAATATTTGTTTTATAAGCAAGGAATTCAAACTAACTAACTTGATTCATCCAAATATTTCAATCAAAATGCAGTATGATAGATAGTTGAACCACTGTAAACAATCGAAGATAGTCGTAAATGTTAATATTTTGATGACAAGAAAACAGTTTGAATATCTTATTTTCTTTTTTGGTTTAAATAAATTTCTTAATCATCCGAATGAAGGAGCTCATAGATGGATTAGGTTGCACCACAGTTTGAAAACTGAAACCATTACTCAACCCAAAAATTTGACCAGGCTACAGATCATTAGTTCAATACCCTCTCTTATGTTTCATATTATTTCTCAACTTCTACACCAACAATATTTTAGTCTTGTTTATTTTACTTCTCGTAGTAACAGCCGCAAATGTTGCCGGTGCTCAACATTCTTTCTTGTTTTTCTTTCTATCATTTTATTCTCCATTTTGGTCTGAATTTTCACCAAAAAGATGTTTCAATGCCAAAAACTATTTAAATTTTATAAATCCAGAATCATTTTAGCAACCTATTTTGCTTCGACTTAAACAACTGTTGGGTCGAACAATTCATTACTAAATCGACTGTTTTATTGCTTGATTTTTTTATCTACTGGCCTTGCCCAGAAAAGCAGTCGGTATGCTGGTTCAAGCTGGACTTTCAAACCCTGAATTGGACAGATCGCCACTAAGTAACACCTTTGTGTCTAAGCAGCCAAATCATCTAGATTGTATTTCATAAAAAGAAGAAAAAATAAACTACAAGATAAAAGTACCTGAAACTCCAGAAAAACTGCAGAAATTGAAGAGGATGTGGCTATAGAGGAAAGTATCTCGAGCTTAAGCGTTTTTATTTGATATGAATCTGAGGAGCTGATGAAGAAATCTTCAAAATATGGACAAAATAGAGAGGGCACTGCTTTGGCAAAGACCTGAATGTTGCAAAGTACCTGCACACTCGAAATTGTGGAAAGGTCAACTAAAGGAAGCGAACTGAAATATGATGAACACAATATAACTGCAGTAATTCGAAAATGAGGTTAATCCATATCTTATGAACGACATAGATAACTGGACCTGATGCTGAAGACCTCAACAGAAAGAAAACTATTTCAAATCATGAAACTCTATGCTAAGATGCCTAAGTTTCTGTAAGAGTTAAAGCCACCAACATAAACAACAAAATACAAGAAACAGATTATGAAGAGAGATTCCTGACCTACTAAGTAAACAATATAATGGTCAACAGCACCAGCAGCCTAGCAGATATATTAAGGTAAAGGACCACATTTTTAATGCAATAAAATTAGGAATACTTTACTAAAACCAATATGTTCAGTAGCTTTCATAGCCATCTGACAGATCGTGTTACAGTTCCAGGCATATAAGTAAAGAAAAAAGAATACAATATTTCAGATAGCTAACACTGAAACACCATCAGACCAACCATACTCATATCGAGTATACATATACCAATAATTTATCACTAACCTCTTTGCAGTAATATTTTATATGTACAGTACAAACTGAAACAAGTGGAAGGAACTAGAATCAGAGAAAGCTCTATGATGAGGTTTTGTTATACTAATATCACAAAATAAAGGGGTACTTTACCACATATTTTGAGGAACTAGATGACCTCAAGAGAAAGAGCAGAGGCTTAACAATCTTTACAATATCCTCCTTCGGCGCCATAATCCAGTGAACCCCAGCAGCAGCCAGCACTACAGCACTGTTATAACTCCATAATAATGGCAATGTACACTGCAACAAGATCTTCACGTCATCATTGCTTTTAACCGATGTCACGCAGGAACCATCCAATCCAAGGGAATCTCGATTTACATGACCTAACTGAGATAAGTATTTATCTGGTCCTTCAAGATAACTTCGACAGACTATATTTACAATCTCAGTACATATGTCTAAGCTGGTCTCATCCGCGAGCTTTCTTACAGAAAGATGAGGCTCCGGATCCTCCTTTTCTGAACTATGCTTCGCTAAAGCATCAGAAAACAACATCAGGGATTCTCCAACTAGCCCATGTTTTGCAATTACATACCGTAGAAGAATACCAATCAAGACAATCTGCCCCCATTCTTCCACATCAGGAAGAGTCTCGCACAGTCTTTTGTAATTTCTTCCAATCAAAGTAAAATTATTGGGACATATTGAAGCAAAAGCACCGGCAGCAGCACCAACTACTCCAGGAGAATTGTCCTTCAACAACATTCCAATAATCTGCAAGATATAAATAATCAATTAGCAACTATAGCCTATTAAAAGAAAATACCAAGAGAACGAGCTAAACTAAACTCCCTATACAAAGTGATAAAAATCACTTTTAATAAATGAGTCAATTTCATCAAATCATATCCTCAACAGCATTTCCCATACTTGTCTGTGATATAATACATGATAAAAATATAGCAAGTAGAGTATGTACAGATATTTTTTTTTTAAATGAGTAGCATAGCAGATGCTGGAGTTCAGAATACTTATTTTCTTTAATTTCACAGATATAGAACTTTATTGCAAGTGTGGAAAATCTCTTCATGGACACAAGATGGATTAAATATTAAGAGTCACTACGCAAGTACGCATGCGCAAAGAAAAAGTTGTTTATTTTTTCATGTGGAATCAAAGCCCCTTCCTGAACTGTACGAGCTTCGAAATCATGTGGCTTCGTAGATTGTGATGGAAGTATGACATGGGCTGACATCTACATGAATTTTTATATGTTGAATCACTCTCTGGTATGATCTCATACATCCTAGGTGTTCCCTTTCCGTTATCTCGCACATTTTCTTGATATGGCGATCAGACTGTTTGACATAAAATAAAATGGATACTTCCACATTTTATGGGTATTAGTTAATAATTCGATGTAGTAAAGTAAAATATTAACAGATCTTTTACTCAAATTTGGCAGTCAGAAGGAAGTTAAAGAAATGCAATTTCAAGCATAAATACATGTTTACTTAAATGTGATAGAAATACAAAGAACAATCAAGAATTCAACTTGTAAGAAACCTACCCTGAAAAAGAGAGAGAGAAGGAATGATGTCAGAGAAGCAATATGAAAAAAAGAACCGAACATTGATTGACCATCACAAAGAATGGTATCACTTCCGCTCGGATAAACCTCACTCTTGATGATAATCAGAACTAATTAGTTGGATATAAATGAAAGGATTCATTATCTTAGGCTTTTCTTTTGAATTGGTTTCTTATGAAAGCTTTTTCTTTTGAATTGACTGTTTATACAATTAGTTGTTGTCTGACGGCTTTCAACTCATGCATCAACTTAATGAAACTCAGAGATCAAAGACATGAAAAATCATATTTGCTACATGAAATATTTTTCTTAGTACATTACGGGTAGGATGAAAGCTAATACACCACAAAAACAATAGAAACTTAAAAGCAAAAAAGGATTGAACGGAAGCCATTATTAAACCGACCTCTTCAATTGCAGATGTGTGTTCGTCCAAGCGCAAATCATGCAACTTGGGCAGCGCAGTAGCAGTGCACTTTCTAACATACACAGACGGGTCCCGAGCACATTTTCCCACAGCCACCAAAACAAGCGGTGCAATAACATGCAAGCGAATTCCCGCCATTGTACGAAGCGCCCGCGCCCTGACCAAAGGGTTCGGATCACCTAAATCCTTCTGAAAGTAATTAATCGACAGCAAGGCTTCGTTCGGGCGCCTACGAACACAGAGAAATCTCCATCATTCAATTGAAACAGAGAAACCGCAACTGAAAAAAAAAAAAAAAAAAAACTAGGGCATACTTTTCAGCATAATGCAGCAAGTACAAGTAGACAAGCTTCTTAACTTCCAGTGAGTGTGATGCCACATTTTTAACTACCTGTGATCCGAAGAAAAAATGAATTCATAAAGTGAAGAAAGAAAGACGAAATTCAAAAAAAAAATCAGCTGAAAAATTGGAAAAATTGGGGGTGGTGACCTGAGGGAAGTAAGTGGAGACATCGAAACCCTGGGCGATGAGGGCGAGGAGGCGCTTGAGGGCTTCGCATTTTTCGGAGTCGAATTTGCTGTCGAGAAGAGGGGAGATGCTGACGTCATCTGGATCGTCGTAGAGATGGGCGTCTGTGCCGATACGGAACACCATCGTCGACGCCTTACTCAGCGACTCCGCCGTAGCCCCGAATTGCGTCAGCATACTTTTGTATCTGCCGTCTGCCTCAAATCTGATCGGAGATGTATGGGGGGATGGGATGGGTCCTTTTTGTTTCACAGGGCAGCCAAAATGAATAATTGATTTACCCAATTTCTGTTAATTAACACGAAAGAGCAACTCCGATCTTGGACTTAAAAATTGAGTTATGAAATACTAAATTGATACTTAAAGCTAATAATTTAGGGGGCGAATGGCAAAAGGACCATCGCATGGAACTTAAATGCACATTGGTCTAAAAAAAACAGTCTCTCAATTAAATTTATTCCATGTCTTTAGTCTAAAATATTTTCCATAATATAATTCTTATCAATTTCATCCATTATGCGCTAACTTTCTCAATATTACACATTGACCCCGGATTTTAAACAAATATATCATATTAACCCCCAAAATATTTTTTTTTTCAGAAAATAATTTTTTTTCTGAATTTTTTTTTTCCGGCCAGATTCCGGCGCTGACCGCCGGTCTCCGACATTGACTATTTTTTTTGTTTTCCTTAAATTCTTTTCCGGTATGTCAACCACCGTTGACCGCCGGTCTCCGGCATTGACTTTTTTTTTGAATTTTTTTCTTACAAAAAAATATTTTAATTAATATTATTGTCTTGGCTACTAAATTACTGTCTCAGACTGTAATATTACTGTTTGGGACAGTAATATTATGAATATTATTTTCCCGAACAGTAATATTATTAATATTATTGTCTAAGACAGTTAAATTACTATTGGAGACAGTAATTTAGCAGCCAAGGCAGTAATATAAATTAAAATAATTTTTTTTTACGAAAAACAATTTCAAAAAAAAAAGTCAATTAATAGTTAAATAACTGCTGGAGACAGTAATTTAGCAGCGAAGACAGTAATATTAATTAAAATATTTTTGAAGAAAAAAAAATTCAATTAACAGTTAAATTACTATCTCCGACAGTTAAATTACTACTGGAGTAATTTAGCAGCCAAAACAGTAATATTAATTAAAATATTTTTTTTAAGAAAAAAAAATCAACGCCGGAGACCTGGCGGTCAACGGCAGTTGACCTACTAGAAAAAAAAATCAAAAAAAAAAAAAAAAGTCAACGCCGGAGACCGGCGGTTTCCGGTTGCGGCGGGTCAAAATTGGGGTCAAAATTGAAATTAGGGTTAAAATTGGTTAATTGATGAAATTGGGCTAAATGGGGGTGTAAATCATGAAATTGGAGTTGAATTGGGTTTCAATGAATTGGGGGTAATTTTGGTATATATAAAAGGATTTTCCTTATTTACAAATAAGTTTGAATGGGCTGGATTTATTTGAAAGACAAAAAAGTTGGATTTCCCTCTTTAATTAAGTGTCCTTATCATGGGCATATTTGTCATTTGTCCAATATTTTGATAGTGATTTATTATTCATTTACTCCAACTATTGTTATTAAGCTAATTATTAATTAAAAGTTTATGGATGTTTTATTTGTAATTGTTATGTGTCAACTTGTGATTGGATGTTTACATGGTTAAATTTTTGATAATTCAATTTCTAGCAGGTGTATTTACATTCAAAGAGGTGAATTATCAGGTCATTTGATGACCAACTATCACAGGGGGTTTTTTTACTCAAGAAAATTTTGCTCGTGCAGCCTAATCTCCACAGAAGATCAGTAAGCCTTCCTCTCAATTCTTTTCGCACAAATACAAAGTTTTTAGGCCAACCAAACGTAAACAAGAGTATGCAGCGGAAAACAACACACAAATACGTTTACGGGCAATGCTCAATCTTTATATTGATCTCCCAACAAAGAATACAAATGAGACAAGGTGCACACACAAAATCCTCTCTTAAAATGCCCACAATTGCAATTTGCTTTGTAATGCTAGATGGGCCAGATTTGTCCACTCATAACCCTATAAATACAAGGAATAAGGTAATTTATACATTAAACTACCTAGGGACACTTGGCGGCACACATGCCTAACACTTGGCTAGCTATTACAAGTAATAAGGGGAAGTTTCGCATACTTTCTAGGCCTTAACCGCTCCGCAACTTCCCTCCAAACTTCCCACATAGTCGGTTGTCGGGCGCTTGCCTTGCTCAGACGCGCACGAGCGCCAAATGGCCCAACAACCCGGCCGGTTGCTAGGCAGCCCGTCTGTCTTGCCTTGTCCGCACACTTTGCTTGCCTTGTCAATCACTTGCTAGTTCTTTCCCCACACAGTCATTAGCATACCCGCTCATTGGGCTACCTTCCTTGACTTGCCAACCGGTCGTGCCAACTTGCCCACACTTGTCAAGTCGTGGTCGATTCCCTCCGAAGGCTTGTTCGCCCAAGTTCTCGCCCACATGTCGATTACTCATGCTTGTCCTGATTGGCTGTCGAGCAGCGCCCGTGCCGGCCACAAGTCTTGCCAAGTATTAATCATATCATTTGCCGAGACAAGCTCGTGCGAAACGCCAATAATTGTCGATACTCACTTGTTCCAACAGCCAAGTAATTTCGATCACCGTCCCACTTGAATCAAGTCGTTCCTTGCTTTCTCGGACAAACACCTCAAATGCTAACTCAATACTCGACCACTCATTGGCCGATTGTGGGACTGTCTTGTGTCAACCCTCGCTTGACACAATTTCTCGGCCATGACTCGCCACACTTGAGTCATAGATGATGTCACCGACTAAGGGGTTAACAGACCTCCCCCACCAACGGTGTTCGACTCCCTCGTCGAACCGAAAACATCAGCTTATGCCTTTGAATTCAACACTTGCCTCACCTCGTCTGCCCACGGCCATCAGTTTACATCGGAAACCCAAGAAATCAGCCAACCGCGTATGTCTTTCCTTGAGTTGTGCTTGATCAACAGCACGCTCTGTTGAGAGTCGGGCACGTGTACATAACGAAAAACAAAAATTTATATGAAAAACGTTTTAACATATAAACACGTGCACAATATAGCAATTAATGAGTACCTTATTGCTTCCACTGCAAATTAAAACATACATAAATAATATTAATTTGCTATTGATAAAACAAACATGCTCGCAAAATCATTCGAGTAATAATCATACGACAAAAAATCAACATATAAATTAATCATATTAATTAATATATTAATTTATAAACGGATCCGATTTTACCTCTTGAAGCGTGCGAAAAACTTTCGGATTCGTAGCAAACTGCCACGGAAACCAAGTCGTGCAGTCGGGAGAAGCGGCAAACGCATTGCAAAAAAAAAACTCAATTATCATAATATGAAATTGATCATTAAATAAATAAAGCAAAGAAGAATTAGAGAAAATAAACTGAAAAATAGGAAATAAAAAATAATTATAACAAATAAACATCAATGTGAAAGTAATTAGAGAAAAATGTCTGCAATATAGGAGATAATATATATATATATCATTAGAGTTTCTTAGATTGTCCTAACGTTTCTTTCTTTTATATATAAAAATTTAATTATAATATATTCACATTTTCCTTCGTTTTGCAATGCTACCCCCATCGCATGTGTAGAAGTGCTAGGTTGCTATAATGACTAAGCATGTATATATTTATATGTCACCAGTAGAATAAAATTTTCTTCCCTTTCTAACTTTGTCAGTGTACATATGTATTCTGTTTGCGTCATATTTCGTTTATTGAAGATTGATGAAATTCGACAGGTTTTGGAATTAAACATTGCCAAAACTTTATTTCCATGTTATTATTTTAGGAAATGATTTAAGTCATATTTTGTATAGTTTTAATTAGTTAGGACTTTGATTATTTACATATATTTATTTCAGATTAAATATCTTTTGATACTTATCTTAAATAGATATCGTGTAGGATTGTGTTTCCTACTACACGATTTCTTTAAGTTCAAGAAAAGTGTTTTGGAGGCTGATTTCGTGCATATATTAGTCTCGCAAGCCATTGAAGAACGACATCACTTTTATTAGAGAAGAACAACTCATCATATTGAAGTTGTGCAGAGCAGTCTGTGAAGCAGTACAATGCCCTCGTTGATGTGTGCTACCATATACAAAGTTGTTGTATAGATCTCGGGAGGGTTCATTCGCGTTCTGAAGGAAGCTTAGGCTTGAAGAAAGTTCAAGAATCGAGAAAGAGGAGATGCGGTGAAGAAACACGAAGTTCGAATTGTGTACAAGAACGACATAAAGTTTAAAGAGGGAGTATTTTATATTTTTATTAATTCCTGTTAATTTACACTGTAAATCTGAATTAGTGAAATCGTCTTTGCACGTCCTCCTGGATGTTGGACACATTTGGGTCTGAACCACATTAATTTATTGTGTTTATTATATGTTTTTAATAGTTAACTACCGAGCACCACATCCGTTGCATGTGATTACGTATGATTTTACTTAATATATAACTTTAATTAATAAAAGTTACATAGTATATTTTACAAAAAAAAATATTTTTAAATAAAATCTATATAATATATAAATTGAAGCCCTCATAGTCTAGCATTAACACACGTGTCATCCATGTTACCATTCACGTAAGCATCCTAATCATGATCCATATGTCACTACATATAATATCTATTTAATCATAAGTTTACATAATATAATATAAGATTATATTATATTCTTAATACCAAAATGCCATAGATGACATATTTTATAAGAATTACATATTTCCGTAATATCATATAGATTATTATGGTAACCATTAATTATTGATTTAATAACAATATCGTATATATTCTATGTATAATTGAAAACCTCATAGTCTATATAATATCTATATAATTGAAACCCTCATGTATAATCGTAATATATATATAATGGTAAAAATGCCCATCACATGGGACTTAAATGCATTTTGGTCCAAAAAAAAAACAGTCTCTCAATTAAACACATCCCTATGTCTATAGTCATCTAAAATACCCTCCATAATATAATTTTTATCAATTCCATCCATTATGCTCTAACTTTCTTATTATTACACATTGACCCCAGATTTAAACAAATATATCATATTAACCTCATATTTTTTTTTCAGAAAAATAATTTTTTTTCTGAAATTTTTTTTCCCGCCAGATTCCGGCGCTAACCGCCGGTCTCCGGTGTTGACTTTTTTTTTTTTTTTTTCTTAGAAAAAAATATTGTAATTAATATTATTGTCTTAGACAGTAATATTACTGTTTGGGACAGTAATATTATGAATATTATTTTACCGAACAGTAATATTATTAATATTATTGTCTAAGACAATTAAATTACTGTTGGAGACAGTAATTTAGCAGCCAAGGCAGTAATTAATATTAATTAAAATATTTTTTTAAAGAAAAAAAAATGTCAATTAACAGTTAAATAACTGCTGGAGACAGTAATTTAACAACGAATACAGTAATATTAATTAAAAATATTTCTTTTAAGAATAAAAAAATCAATTAACAGTTAAATTACTATCTCCGACAGTTAAATAACTGCTGGGGACAGTAATTTAGCAACGAATACAGTAATATTAATGAAAATATTTTTGAAAAAAAAAGAAAAAAAAAAGTCAATTAACAGTTAAATTACTGTCTCCGACAGTTAAATAACTGTCGGAGACAGTAATTTAGCAGCCAAGACAGTAATATTAATTAAAATATTTTTTTAAGAAAAAACAAAATTATTAAAAAAAAAAGAAAAAAAAAGTCAAAGCCGTAGACCCGGCGGTCAACGGCAGTTGACCGGCAAAAAAAAAATTCATGGGAAAAAAAAGTTTTTCAAAAAAAAAAAAATCAACGCCGGTCAACGGCGGCGGCCGGCGGTTTTACAAATGACATATTATGTAATATCATATATATTTTATGGTAATCATTGAATGACATTTTTTTAACTATATATGGTTAATTTGTAAATATCACACCATTTTAGTAACAAGATATTCCTCAATTCATAATTAATTCAATTACTATTCTTACATACTATAAAGATTTTTTTTTAATTGTATCAATTTAATACATATAATTTATTTTCTTAAAGATATATATTATTTACCTTTTATTACATAAAAAATTAGTATAAATACCTCACTCCACATTCATTATTCCCCATTCATATAACAAAGCACACGAGAAGAAAAAAAAGTTTCTATACCCTAAGCCTATTCTTTCATTTATTTGAGTTAATTTTCGATTTTTTTTATATATTATTGTTTATACCCTAAAAATGTATTTTTTTTATTTTTGTATGGTTTTCCGTTTATTGTTTACCAATTTTCTGTATCTTTGATAATTAGTTGTTATGTTTATTTTTTATCAGATGTTCGAATAGTAGTTTATATACCCTAATCCTATTCTTTCATTTATTTGGAGTTAATTAGTTGTTATGTTTATTTTTTATGAAATTACTAATTACTCGCATAATTTCATATTCATGTCCATATTTATAATTACCTATCATGTATCTATAAAAGAAAGAAACGCTATGACAATCTAAGAAATCCTAATGTTATATTTGTAAGAATATATATATATATATATATATATATATATATATATATATATATATATATATATATATATATATATATATATATATATATATATATATATATATATATATACACACACACGATGTGGCCAAATGGATTTAAGATGTTTTATTATTTGCATGTTTGGTTTGTCGATTCAAATTAATCATTTATTGTAAGAAAATTTTGGATTTTCTGAAACTATTAAAATGATGATTTTCGTGTTTTTATGCGTACATAGATTTTAAGATCCAGTAACTAAATTTTGTAAGTACTTTTGGATTTGCATTTATTGAATGTGAATTATATATCGTATCTAACACTCAAGTGCTATATCTTGGGATCTCGTTTGAATATACTAATTTGGATTTTCCAGTGAATGCTTGTAAACACTGATTTCCTTGTCTTTAATTACGTGAACCTTTTCTTATGAATGAAGTTTACGAAATCTCACTCATTATTTCTTTTTTGGACAGACATACAGTGTTGCAACAAATTTTATAAAGTCTTCTATTTAATTTTTTCTTGACCAACCGATGAATTTTTGGTAGAGATAGTCTCAAACAATATTCTTGATAGTGGCACAACAATGGCAATACCAAGTTCCATGTGGCACAGTGGCAAGGGGCAGACGCAAGTAGTATGAGTGATACTCTGCATCGTACACTCTACATAAATGAGAAACCTCTTATTTTTCCTTTTCATGATCAATCTATCCACGCATTTGAGAACAAAAACATATTCGAGATCCTTCTTTGAATCCGCATGTTTGGAATAAGGCCACACATTTATATCCTTACATTTGAAAGAGGTACATATTTTCTATGTATCTATCACTTGAACATGTGCATATATGAGTTTTTTGAACCTAGTATGGTTATTTTTGCTTTACTCACATAGCCCTTGCTTTGTTTTTGGATTTTTTGTTTCGCAAAAAAGTTTATTTAAGTTAATTGTCTACAACATAAATTATAAAATCACTACCAATCAGAGTCACCAGATGTGAATTCTAAGAAAGATATTGTACCATGGGATAAGAAGGTTCTACTTTGCGAAAAAAGTGATGATACTGTTTGCGTCCGCCCGTTGCCAGTGTGTGCCTCAAGGAAGTTGTTTTTGCTCTTGTTGTGCCGCTAACAAGAATATTGTCTGAGATTCTCCTTCTACCAAAATATCGGTTGGTCAAGAGGAAAATAAACTGAAGAGAGATTCCATCAACTTTTTTATATTAGTTCGATCAATAATGTCGGCTCATAAGTTTGTTGGACAAATAATGTTTTTATGGAAAATTTATCTATTATACATTTTTTAGTCCAATTAAAATACAATTAAATTATTTGTTGTACAAATATCCATTTATTAATATATGAGCTTTCGTACAATGTTAGCGAACAAAAACCAAACAAAAATGCACAAAGAAAAATTGTTCTCCAATTACTACTTGGAACACACATTATATGGTATATCAGTGCATAGGACCATAATCATATATTACATAATGAAATAAACTGCGCGGTTTTGTAATATTTGATCAGCACAAGCAAGAAATATTGGCAAACAAAAAAAAAAACATTTCTGGTATTCACACAGTTGCACTCTACGTCCTTATTCTTCGCGCAGACCCCATTAACCAGGTCTACGAGCTTCGATATTAGAGACTCTCACGTATACTTCAACTTGCAATCTTTTGGCTTGTTTTTTATTTTGATCTCATTTTTATACTAAAAAAATTCAATTTCATATAATCTGAATTGTGAGTTATTTGCAATTAGTACCTATGTGTAATCTCGAACTGTAAGAAAAGTCCATGTGATAAAAATTGGCTACCATACATTTTTTTTTAAATAACATACTCAATCCATTTGACGTTTCCAAGGGTTTTTTTTTTTGCAATTGAAAAGGTATATAGTTTTTTTTTATTTAACTATTATTTTTTAATTTATATTATGTTATGTATTTAATTAGAAATTTCCCTTGGGTTTTAGCAATTATAACATAATCGGTTTTAGTTTTATATTTTAATTTTAAACACATAAAATGTGTAAATATATATTAAATAAAAATAAATTCATTAAAAACAAGGGCAAATTACCAAAACCCCCCTGAGGTAAGGCTGAATAACGAAAATCCCCCCCTTGTTTGCGTAATTACGAAAATCCCCCTGAGGTATGTTGTCATCTTACAAATTCCCCCTACGGTGTTACTTCTGACGGAATCTTTTTGATTCCATGGAATATTCCTCCGAAAATGACATTCTTGCCCTTGAGGGGTAATTGTAAGCATATTAATTACTTAGGGGGTAAATTGTAATGTATTTAAAAAATGTAGTTATTTTAATTTTAAAACTATAATGTATTTCTTCATTTTATAATTATTAAAAAGATAAAATGTATATAAAATAATTAAAGATAACATTAAAAGTTTTTATTTCTTTTTTAATTTTTTTATATATTTTTTTATTCAATAAAATCGAGGTTACGTATTTTTGAAATACTCTCGTATTTCTTATTTTATGCTACAAATATTTTTAATAGTTTTTTTAATATTATGGTAATTGTCAATGTTTTATTATATTTTTTCGTCAAAAGTAACACCGTAGGGGGGCTTATAATACTTAAAAAACGTAGTTATTTTAATTTTAAAACTATAACGTATTTCTTCATTTTATAATTATTAAAAATATACAAAAAGAATATATAAAATAATTAAACATATCTTGTAACATAATTTTTTTTACTTGTTTTGTATTTTTTTTTTATATATTTTATATTTTTTTATTCAATCAAAACGAGTTTACATATTTTTGAAATATTCTCGTATTTCTTATTTTACGGTAAAAATATTTTTAATAATTTTTAATATTTGTTTAATTATATTTCAATTTTAAACAAACGAAATGTAAAAAGTATATATTAAATACAAATAAATCATAATATTCCATTGAGGGGGATTTTCGTAATTACGCCTTACCTCAGGGGGGTTTTCGTAATTTGTTTTTTTTCTTTTATTTTTTACATATTTAACAGAAGGGTATAATAGACTTTTCACGTTTTCTGTTAAAAAAAATTGGTCAACCGTTAGTCAAGGGGGATTTTCGTAATTACGCAAACAAGGGGGGGATTTTCGTTATTCAGCCTTACCTCAGGGGGGTTTTGGTAATTTGCCCTAAAAACAAACAGAAAAGGAAAAAAAGAAGAAGATGAATTTGTCCTTTTTCCTCGTCAAATTCATGCCAACATCTTCATCGCATGTGCTCCCCATTGGCATTATTTATAAGTTCCGATCTTGTCCAATGCCGCTGCAAATTTGTGATCCGGCGACCTCCGCTTCACCGGATTCTCTGACGAAAAGCAAAATCAAACGCAAACCGCTCTCCAAATTGTCATTTTCACCCGCAAATGGCTAACCAAGACTCGTCGGGAACCACCACCCGTATAGTGTATCAACATTCTTCAATAACTCGGACGCCTTCTCGATTTACAAGATTAGGAGGATTGATTAGATGTTGGGTTGGAGGAAGATGGTGAGTGATTAAGGTTTTTCTTTCTTTCTAAATTATAGATATTGCCATGCAATTAGGTCCCTAGATATAAGATTATTTACACTTAATGAAATGAGTAGAAGGGTATTATTGTCATTTTACATCAATAATCCCATCATCAGTAGCATAATCTACGAGTTCGCAACACAAATTCGAGCTAGAGGAGAAAGTGTCTTTTGACAAAAACTCATAGAGGGAGTTTGAGTGATCGAAATTTTTATCACAATTAACTTTTCCAGTGTAGTTCAAGGTTACACATGGGTACTATTTGCAAACTCTCTTAATCGTAGAAGTTGTTAAAGGCAAAAAAACTCATTTCCAGTTGTTCTAATTATTTTCCCACCGAACTTCATATCATAATAAAACTACCATAGATCGTCTAATCCAGTTTGGCATATGTTATCGTACACGCCATAGTAGTTAAACTCGCGAGATACCGCGATATATATCGCGACACGGTACGGTCCGAATCAGAACGATGCAACTCATAATATGTAGCGGATATGCATAAATACCGTTAAATATCGCGAGATATCGTATCGTATCGCCATATCACGATACGATACGGTATTTACGATATTAGTCAAAATATTAAAAAAAATTAAAAAAATATAAAAAATATAAAAAATCAAAAAATAAAAGAAAAAAAAGAAGAAAACAAAATATTCACATTATCAGAGCCTGAAAACGAATTTCAATATTATTTAATTTTTTTTACAAATATTATAGATCCAAGAAATTTACACGCCAAGTTTTATATTGATAAGAGAAAATAGGAAAAGACCAAAGTTGGAGTTATGAAGTTGAGGAGATTGATGAACATGAGGATGAAGACACTCGTTTGAAATTGGTGGATGAAAAAAATTTAAGTTACATTGATCTTGGAGATTATGAGTGATATATTCGTTTTTTTACAAATTATAGATCAAAATTTGAACTTTGTTAATGTTATTTTTATGAGCAGTTATGACTTCTTCTGTCATATTTTATGATATATTTTATGATAGATTATTTTTTTTAAGAAATTAGGAATGAGTGGTTTGACTTTAAAATATTACATTTTACATTTTTAAAGTATTTTTATTATGTAGATATATATATATTTTATTATTTTTAATAGTTTGTTAAATTTCGTACGATACGATACGATACGATAAACGGAGGAAAACGATACGCCGATATTTTCCGATTCGATAACCATGGTTCACGCTGATAAATTTACTCATATTGAATATATTCATTTCACAATATTAATAATGAGTTCATCTCCACATCGACATTGTTACTGTAAAAATGTATGCATATGTTAAAGTAGCAAACTACAAAATTATATTTGTGAAAAACGAAAGTGTCACGTATTTGAACAGACATAGAATCTTATCTTATAAATGAAATATATTACTTTACTTATATATCTTAGATGTAAAAACGTTGTCCAACTAAATTTGGGGGCGCACAAATATTTCTCTACCTCGTCTGCAGGTATGTTTGGATGCAGTGGCATTTTTTATTTTTCAAAATACATCTTACATTTAAAACATAAATCTTTTTCTTTTACGATAAAATCTTGTCTTTCAAGACGTAAAGTAATCATGCCCTTGCGGAAGTTTCGCTCTTGGATTATATCATTTTAGCACATGAAGACCAGCCCTATCCAACAAAAATTCAGCCAAAAAGGGAAAAAAAAAAAAAAAAAAGGAAAAAAAAAATTGACGAATATTTAAAGGATAGTAGACTAACACCTCTCTTGTCATTTAAATGTTAATTTTAGAATAATATTACTTTTATATTTAGAATGAAATGAGTAGAAGAGAAAAGATTAAAGCCCAATGGGCTTCATGTCTTCAGGTGACAACCCTAACTGAAACCCTAGATATTATATCAGCCTGACTTTCCTAGGTGTAGTTGTCAGGTAAAATTACTATAAAAATGAGTGCATATGTGTCTGAATTCAGACATCAAATGAATGATTTGTCTCTGCTGATGTATCCATCTTCGTCGCTCTTTGAAGATCTCCACCGCCCACTGCCTCCTCTCGAACCTCCGCTGCTACCACCATTTTTGTCTAGACGTTTATCCGTATCTGTCTCAAAGAAATGAATGATGTTCTACAGGTAGCTTTCTTTTTCATCTCTCATCTCTTGATTAATTTGATTGGGGCTAAATCAAATCTAATTTGTTTGATTTTTAATTCCATATATATATATATATATATATATATATATATATATATATATATATATATATATGTAACACCCCGCATTTTCGGTAAAATAATTTTTACCACCTTTATGTGCATATTTGTGAAATTAGAATTTATAATAATTCTTGCATGATTAGTATTTACGTGAATTAGGTAATTATGCAATTATTATGTGAAATATGTGATTATGTGAATTATGTGATTATGTGAAATTATGTGATTATGTGATTATGTGAAATTATGTGATTATGTGAAATATGTGCTTAGGGAAATATTTCGAAATAGTATGTCGAAATAAATTATTTTCATGAATTAGGATTTTTGCATATGAATTTAAATGAGCATTTCATCATATTTATGCATGCACAAAATTTTAGAAAAATGAATTTTCTCATGCATTTTAGGATTTTTAATTTATTTAAAAAAAAATTTGAAAATCCTCCCCACATTTTCTTGAATTTTCGGACACCACACACACACACACATGATTTTTAAATTCTTGCATATTAATTGGTAGAAAAACATGCATTGGTGTGGTTGTACTTTGAGCATAGAAAGAAATACCTAAAAGCCTAGTTCCCTACTCTATAGACTAGGCATGCCTTTTTTTTTTTCACTCCTTTAAGTAAGACCAAAGGTCTTCTTCTTCTCCTCCCTTCCCCTTCATTTTTCGGCAGCCACCACCACCACCATAACCACCACCTTCTCAAGCTTGAACCACCCTAGAACCACCACCACCTCATATTTTCGGAAATTGCAAAATCACCCCCACAAAAAATGTATTTCCCTTTCTTCTCCATTGGCTTTGAAGTCTCCAAAAACTCTATAATTACCACCCATGCCCAAGATCAAAATTCACTCTCAAACTCCACTCTTACAATCCTTAAGTTCAAAGTCTCCTTCTATTTCAACAAGAGGAGAATTTTCGGCCAAGCTTAGGAGTAAGCTTCTCCTCCCTCTTCTTCCTTCTTCTTTCCCGAAAGAGCAAAGCTCTTTCTCCTCCTCTTCCTTTTGTTTTTCTTCTTATTTTATTAATGCTTAATCTAACTCATAATCTCTTCTTGTATTAGAGAGAGAAGAGCTAACAAGCCCTTCCCCTAAAGAGTATAGGTGAGAATTCTTGAATTCTTGCTCAAACCTACAACACCACTAGTATTTTCGGTTTTTATGTGTTTTCATTGTTGATTCTTGCATATTATGTGATTATGTGTTTTAGATGATGATTGCATGTTAGTATTTTGAAAAGATAGCTTTATTCTTGAAATTTTATGATTTTTCGAAAATTGGGGAAAAATGTTTTAAATGGCTTATTTGGTTTAATTAGTGCATTGCATGTGTTGATCTAGTGTTTGATTGTTGATTTTGAAAAGAAAATGAATTTTTGGCCTAGCCATGAAACTTTCGGATTTTTGGGGAAAAATTGTTTTAAAATGCTTATTTGGTTTCATTAGTGTCTTGCATGTGTTAATCTAGTGTTTGATTGTTGATTTTTGAAAAGAAAATGAATTTTTGACTTGACTAAGGAACTTTCGAATTTTTGAGATAAAATGCTTGAAATTGATTATGTGGTTTATTTTGTGTTTCGCATGTGTTGATCTTGTGTTGATTGTTGTTTTAAGGCCTTGCATGTTAAGATTGGTGATTGATTGTTGATCTAAGGTCTTGCATGTTAAGATCTAGTGATTAATGGTTGATCTAAAGTCTTGAATGTTAAGATCTAGTGTTTTCTATGAAAAATGGTTTAAGAACTAAGAGTTTGTGCTAACTTGATTTAAAATACTCTTGCATGTGGAGATCTAGTGTATTTGCTTGAATAAATGTAAAGATGGAAGTCTTGAATTTTATTCTTGAAAAATGCTAGATCTAGTGAACTTTGTTGTTAGATTGTTTTTGCATGTTAGGATTTCGGTTATTTCTATGTTTTTATGGCTAAATGATTTTGTGAAGCTTTATGTGTATTTTCTATGTGCTCCTATGTGCTCTGGCTTGCTTATGTGAATCATTGGGTGTAAGGATGAGAGAAGGGTAAGTAGAAAGGGTGCATGGGTGGGTGCATTAGTGTCATGAATTTTAAAAAAGATAAAACTATGTTGGAAGGTCTTTTGAGGTTACGGTAAATTTCTCGGGTACGGCGAGCCGGTACCGTAGGGCCTAGGGGTGGTTTGATCCCACGTAGTTAGTCATGGTTCGAATTACATGGGGTTATTTATCCGTAACTTAGATTGACTCTTCCGAGGGATTCCCGACAATTTTTCATGTCATGCATGTTGCATTATGGTGTTGTTGATATAGGTGGGAAAATCTCACTCTATGGTCTTGGGATCATAGGGTTATAAAGGTGGGAAATTCCTCCTATAATCTTCAATACGTGTCATGGCATAGGGTTATAAAGGTGGGATATTCTCACTCTATGGTCTTGGGATCATAGGGTTATAAAGGTGGGAATTATCTCACTCTATGCGTGGTGGCAATTATGTGAATGAAGATCGCCGACGAAAAAGGGAACTATATGATTGTTTTACTTCATGTTGTATGTTCATGTATAAGATATATGTATGTATATATATGTATAGATATATGTATGCTCTATGTGCTATGTGTATTCGATATTAATTCAAGATTCTCATTGAGTCCTCAAAGACTCATATAGGTGTTGTATGTTTGTAGGTATACCCGATTTAGGGCCCGAGGAGTGAAGTTGGGAATCGAGCTCGAGAATCGGAAGGGGATCGTATGGAGGGGTTGTGGATTGTGTTGGCTCTTAATTTGGTTATGTGGTTCTATTTGTATAATATGCTTGTAAAAACGTTTGATACGGTTTTAGGTATTTTCTACCGATCGCTTCCTCCGATCGGTGGAAATTATTAAAAGACGATATGTGTAATAGTAATTAGGATTACCCTATTTTGGATAATTAATCGGTAATCCGTAGCCTTTTGTAAGCGAAAGCAAATTTTCACTATTTATATGCATGCATGCTTTCGGCTAGAAATTTCTTCGTGTTTTGCCTCCATGTTCTAAAATTATTTTCATATAGGTGTTCTGCTTAGAAAATCATGAAATTTTAGAAGTCTCTGCATCTCTCTGTTTTCATCATATTGATACGTCTTGTGCATGATTTGGGTAAGTATTTATTTAGTTATGATTTGTTTCTCACCACTGCAAACAGGGTCATTCGGGTGTTTTCTGGTATAACTGGAGTTTTACTCACTCAAATGCCTTTTTTCCACTTGGAAAATGTTTTAAACTTACCTTTCTACCTAGGGGTAAAATTTGGTAGTTTTTGGGTCAGTGAGGAATTTATTATGAATTTTTAAAACTCCCTCCCCTGTTCTGGATTTTTAAACTGAGGGACTGTGCCATTTTATTTATTTCTCCTAAATGGCCATGCATCTTTCAAAACTGTTTTAATTGAGTGATCTAGACCCGTGTTAGATGGTATGGTATAATTTTGGGGTTATTTGCATGAGTAGTTTAAGAGGAATTAAATTTTAAAGCTTCTGCATTGAATCTGTCCGCATTTGCATTAAGTTCATCATGCCTAGTTAATTTCTAGTCTTGCATGTAGTATGCATTTGTGTTAAATATTTGATTAGGGTTTAGCAAGTTGTGCCCTCTCTCCCTCTGATTTAAAAAGAAAATTTTTTACGTAAATTTTATATCCACAAAAATCATGTTTTCAAAAGTCTTCCGCTGAGATTACATATAATAAGGGTAATCGAGAGAGGGGTGTCACAATTAGGGGTGGGAACGAGCCGAGCTCGCCTCTTTTGGCTGGCTCGAGCTCGAGCTCGAGTCTATTTTGTCGAGCTCGAGCTCGAGCTCGAGCTCGTCGAGTTCTTCTTTTTTTGGCTCGAGCTCGAGCTCGTGTTAATTTTGTCGAGCTCGAGCTCGAGCTCGAGCCCAATCTCTTTTTTTTTTTTTTTTTTTAAATATTTTTTAATTATTATTTTATTATTAAAAATTATTTTAAAAAAATAAAAAATAAAAACTAAATTAAGATTATATATTTTTTTAATATTTGTATTTATTTCTATAATATTTTATATTATTATACATTATTTAAATAAAAATAACATATAAAAAAAATAATAAAAAATAAAAAATAAAAAAATAATAATAAATCCGGCTCGCGAGCTGATGAACAACTAAAATCCGGCTCGAGCTCGGCTCGTTAGAAAGCTCGAGCTCGCGAGCTCGAGCTCGAGCTCGCGAGCTCGAGCTCGAGCTCGAAAACCTCGAGTCCGAGTTCGAGCTTTTTACGAGCCGACTCGTCGAGCTCACGAGTCGGCTCGGCTTGTTTACCATATATATATATATATATATATATATATATATATATGTATGTATATATATATATACACACACACGCCAATGGATTTAAGATTTTTTATGATTTGCATGTTTGGTTCGTCGCGTCGTCGATCTAAATTATTTATTGTTATGTACCAAAGAAAGTTAGGGTTTTCCAAAATAACTAAAATGATGATTTTCATGTTTTTATTCGTATGTACTTAGATTTTAAGATCTCGGCAACTAAATTTTGTAAAGTACTTTCGGATTTGTATTAGGAAATGTGAATTATATATCGTATCTAACGATCAAGTGCTATAGTTTTCGATGATAGATGTGTAATGTGTTGCCATTTTACGTTACATCTATACTGATGAAAACTTATGGAACCCTAGAAGATTTTCCCTCTTTGATTTGATGCATTTTTTTCGGAGCCAACTTATATATGAGATCATTACTTAACAAGAAAAGAATGAAAGAACAAGAATGTATATATTTTTAAGCTTGTGATTTCGTTTGAATATACTTATTTGGATTTTCTAGTGAATGCATGTAAACACCGATTTCCTTGTCTTTAATTATGTGAACCTTTTCTTTTGAACGAAGTTTATGAAATCTCACTCTTTGTTTCTTTTTTGGACAGACATACGGTATTCGACAAAGTTCATTAAAGCCTCTTTTCTATTTAATTTATGCTTGACCTACTGATGAAGTTTTGGTATAGGAGAGTCTTAAACAATATTCTTGACAGCGGTACAACAATGGCAATACCAACTTCCATGTGGCACAGTGGCGAGGGGCAGACTCAAGCAATATGAGTGATACCCTGCATCGTACACTCTACGTAAATGAGAACCCTCTTATTTTTCCTTTCTTTCTCAATACCGTATCTATAACTAGTAGAAAAAATGGCTTTTTACTACAATCATTAATAATTACTTTTCCTGCAGTTCAAGGTTGCACAGGAGTACTATTTGCAAACTCTCTTCATCGTAGAAGTTGTAAAAAGCAAGAAAAAAAAAACGCATTTCCAACCGTTCCATTTATTTTTCCACGGAACTTTATAACATGATAAAACTACCATAGATCATCTAATCTAGCTTGGTATATGTTATCATTCACGTTGATAAATTTAAGGATATTGAAAAATATTCATGTCACGATATTAATTATGAGTTTATTTCCATACCAACATTGTTACTGTAAAAATGTATGCATATGTTGAAGTAGCAAACTACAAATTATATTTATGAAAAAACGAAAGTGTCACATATTTGAAAAGATGTAGAATCTTATCTTACAAATATCTTACTATTAATTTTATTTCTATATCTTAGATGTAGAAACATTGTCCAATTAATTTAGGGGACGCACAAACATTTCTCTATCTCGTCTGCAAGTATATTTGTACGCAATCGCATTCTTTATTAATAAAGAATACATTTAAAAGATAAATCTTTTTCTTTTACGATAAAATCTTGTCTTTCAAGATGTAAAGTAATTGTGTCCTTGCGGAAGTTTCACTCTTGGATTATCTCATTTTAGCACATGAATAACAATTATATCCAACAAAAACTCAGCCAAAAAGGAAAAAAAAGAAAAAAAAAAGGAAAAATAAAATTGACGAACATTTAGAGGTGGTAGACAAACATCTCTCTTGTCATTCAAACATTATTTTTAGAATAATATTACTTTTAGAAGAGAAAAGATGAAAACCCAATGGGCTTCATTTCTTCAGGTGACTACCCTAACTGAAACTCTAACTATTATTATGTCCGTCTTACTTTCCTAGGTTTAGTAGTCATAAAATTACTTTAAAAAGGAGTGCAGCTGTATCCCAATTCATACATTAAATGGAATTCTCTCCATCGTCCTTTGCAGATCTCCACCGCCCACCGCCTCCTCCCGAACTTCCGCCGCCACCATTTTTGTCTGGATGATGGTCTACAGGTAGGTCTTATTTTTTTTTTTTTTTTAACTCTCATCTCTTGATTTGTTAATTTCTTTCATGCAAAATCCTATTCTATTTGTTTGATTTTTATAATTCTAGATTTGACATATATATATATATATATATATATACACACACACACACGTGTTTGGTTTGTCGATCCAAATCATTTATTGTTAACAAATTTAGGATTTTCTCAAACTATTAAAATGAGGATTTTCGTGTTTTTATCCGTACATATATAGATATAGATTTTAAGATCTCAATAACTAAATATTGTAACTACTTTCGGATTTGTATTTACGGAATGTGAATTATATATCGTATCTTACGATCAAGTGCTATAGTTTTCCATGATAGATTTGTAATGTGTTGCCATTTTACGTTACATCTATATTGATGAAAATGTATGAAACCCTAGAAGATTTTTCCCTTTTTGATTTGATGCATTTTTTTCGGAGCTGACTTATATATGAGATCATTACTTGAGAAGGAAAGAATGAAAGAACAAGAATGTATATATTTTTAAGCTTGTGATTTCGTTTGAATATACTTATTTGGATTTTCTAGTGAATGCATGTAAACACCGATTTCCTTGTCTTTAATTATGTGAACCTTTTCTTTTGAACAAAGTTTATGAAATCTCACTCTTTGTTTCTTTTTTGGACAGATATACGGTATTCGACAAAGTTCATAAAGCCTCTTTTCTATTTAATTTATTCTTGACCTACTGATGAAGTTTTGGTAGAGGAGAGTCTTAAACAATATTCTTGACAGCGGTACAACAATGGCAATACCAACTTCCATGTGGCACAGTGGCGAGGGGCAGACTCAAGCAGTATGAGTGATACCCTGCATCGTACACTCTACGTAAATGAGAACCCTCTTATTTTTCCTTTCTTTCTCAATACCGTATCTATAACTAGTAGAAAAAATGGCTTTTTACTACAATCATTAACCGTAGAAAAAGGTATCAAATTCGTACTAAAAAGGCTTTTGCTACGAATTTGCCCCGTAGCATATACGGACGTGACAAAAGCTTTGCTACGGTAAATGGCCGTACCAATACTTTTTTGCTACGGTAAATCCTAGTATTTACTACGACTTCAAAATTGTTCTGTAATAAAAAGTACCTTTTATTACGGCTTTTTATTGTAGCAAAAAATTTCGTTGTAATAAGCAAATTTTCTACTAGTGTATGCACACGCATTTGAGAACGAAAACATATTCGAGATCCTTCTTTAAATCCGCATGTCTGGAATAATGACACACATTTGAATCCCTACATTTGAAAGAGGTACACATTTTCTATGTATATATCACTTGAATTTGTGCGTATATACGTTTTTTGAACATAGTATGGTTATTATTGCTTTACTCACATAACCCTTGTTTGGTTTTTTTTTCATTTAAAAAAAATATTTAGGTTGATTGTCTACATCAGAAATTATAAAATTGCTACCAATCAGAGTCACCAGATGCAAATTCTAAGAAAGATACTTATGATGTTGCAATTCCGAAAGCACCATTGGATAAAAAGGTTCGACCTTGCGACAGAAGTGATGGAGAGTATCACACATACATTTTGCGTCCGCCTGTTGCCACTGTGCCTCAAGGAAGTTGGTGTTACCCTTGTTGTGCCGCTGACAAGAATATTGTTTGAGATTCACGTTCAACCAAAATATCGGTTGATCAAAAGAAAATTAAATAAACGGAAGAGAGATTCCATTAACTTTTGTATATTAGTTCAATAATTTTTTAAGTCGGCCCATAAATTTGTTGGAAAAAATGAGGTTTTATCTTCATTTATGGAAAATTTACATATTATACTTTTATTAGTCCAATTAAAATACAGTTAAATTATTTATTGTACAAATATCCATTTATCATAATATGAGCTTTTGTACAACGTTAGCGAACAAAAACAAAACAAAAATGCACAAGGCAAATTTGATTCTAAATTAATTTCACATTATAAATTCTTGGCACATGCTTTCACACAATTACTACTTGGAAACACATTATATGGTATATCAGTGCATAATTACACAATAATATGTTACAAATTGAAATAAACAACAAAGTTTTGTAATATTTGATCTACACAAGCAAGAAATATTGGCCAAAAAAAAAACAAAAAACATTTATGGCATTCACACAGTTGCTCTAAGTGCTTATGTACTCAAAATTTTCAAAAACTGCAAGAAAACAATCTATGTGATAAATATTGTCAGCCATACAATATTACAATAATTTATAAATAACATACTCAAGCAATTATAAGATTGGTTTTAGCAATTATAACATAATTGTTTTTAATTTTATTAATATTATGTATTTCCTTTTTTTGCAATTTTTAAAAATAAATAAAAAAGGAATATATGTCTCTGCGCTAATATAACTGCTGCCTCACTTTCCTCGGTTTTTTCGTCAGAGAAAATTACTATAAAAAGGAATATATGTCTCTGCGCTGCTATGTTGGAATTCTGACATAAATGGAATTCTCTGTGCTGATTTCAGTCGTTCTTTCAAGATCTCCACCGCCCAACGCCTCCTAGCTCCCGAACCGCCGCCACGATTTTTGGCTTGATTATTCATAGGTAGTTTTTTCTTGTTTTTTTTGGGTGGCATCTTTCTTCTCTTTGTTTGCATGCGAGATCAATTTTTATTTATTTTATTTTTAATTTCCTGATTTGATATATATGATGTGGCCGATGATATTAACTTGATGTTTTCTGGAACTATTAAAATGTGGATTTGGGTGGTTTTTTGTGTGTTTTTAAATCTTAATTGAGATCTTAGTAACTGCATTTTGTGATGAAAATCTATGAAAGAAGGTTCTGTTCTTTTTGATCTGACGCAGTTTTTCGGATTTAATTACGAATGAGCTAGAACATAGAATATCCTTTTTTTAAGCCCGGGATTCCGTTTGAATATACTTATATTGATTTTCCAGTGAATGCATGTAAACACCGAACATTTTTTTTTATCATTAAATGTTGAAATAATTTTTTTGTTTCATCACGCTTGCGGCCATAAATTTGTAACTTTGAAGATATAAACATTATTTCTAGTTTACCGATTTCCTTGTCTTTAATAATTTATCGTGTCAATTTTTTTGTAACTCTCTCTTTTTGTTATTCTCTCTCTTTTTTTTGGGACAGACAGACGGACGGTTTTGCGCTAGTAGAGTATCTTGAACAATGTTATTGTGGGCACGTGCGCAAAACCAGTTTCTCTTAGCGAAAGCCAACAAAGTTAATTTTTTCTTGTATCTCTTCTATTTATTTTGTTCTTGACCGTCGGATTATGTTTTGCCAGAGGGAGCATCTCGAACGATATTCTTGTTAGGGACACAAAAAGGGCGAAACCCAATTTCCTAGAGACACAATGGCAAGGGGCAGACTCAAGGAGTAGGAGTATGAGTGATACTCTGCATCGTAAACCCTTTCAACCTAAATGTTGAAAGAAAGGCTAGGATTTGGCTTATCAAGGTTTATCGATCTTTGTCTTTTTTATTTTCCGTTATTTTTTTCATATTGTGATAGAGGATTATGTTATATATACACGCCGTGCATATCCACTTTTAATCTCATTTTTGTTCGATGACTAGAATGAATTATTATGAAGAGCTTTGGCCAGTCTTCATCTAAATAAAACATCTAAATAAATCTGGCTTAAAATTTTTAATGGTAGCTATAATTCAGTTACACGTGTTATTTTTGGAAAAAAAAACCTAGTAGGAGGATTTATTTATGGTGGTCACATACAATCTCGTGATAATAAAATCGACCCGAGTTTACAAGAGGTAAACCTTTTTGTGATAGCTTTTGAAAACCCTATTATATGGAGAATATTTTCAGAAAGCTCTCTTTGATAATTCATAGATATGTACTTGCATTTTTATGGAAATGCTAATATGCATATCCGGAGTTTTTTTAACCTAGCTAGTTTCAATCACTAATGGTTATTCATGTTTTTTTTGTTTTTTATTTTTCTTATTTATGTTGTTCCTTTACACCATAAACTCGAAAATCACTACAAACCAGAGTCGTTAGATACGGATTCCAAGAAGGGTATTGATGATAATGCTGATGTTGTAATTCCGAAAGCACCTTGGGGTGAAGGGGCACGCAAAGTTTGTGGTGTTGATGGAAAGAGTAAGAAAATTCTACTTCGCGACAACAGTGATGCAGAGTATCACACATATTGTTTGCGTCCGCCCGTTGCCAGTGTGCATCAAGAAAGTTGGTTTTACCCTTGTTGTGTCACTGACAAGAATATTGTTCGAGATTCTTCTTCTACCGAAAATATTGGTTGGTCAAGAGCGAAAGAATGTTATGGTCTAATAAATGTATTTAGTTAGAACTTTTTATGTTGTCACAATTAGGAAATCAGAAATCAATAGTGTCATTTTTTTGTTGTAGTCAAATGCAGCCCAAGTTCTCGTGCATGTACTTTGAGTTCGTTAAAGTTTCTCACAGTATATCATTTATAGCCGAAATATTTCCATAGTAAATCATAGGGTGTATTTTGCAAATAAAATAAAACGGGGTATATTTTTAGCATTTCGAGATAACGCAGGAGTACTAATTGCAATAAACTCGGTGTTGTATTCATTATCAATCGAATTATTGGAGTAGTAATCGCGAGTCCTTACGCAAATAGGGATTTTACCGGTACACAAAAATTTGATAATTTTAAATGATCTTTTAAAAATATTTCTCATTTTTCGGTTTAAAAGTCCTACTCCAAAACAATGTTGGAAGTGTTTTTTGGCTTGTTTTAATTTCATTTCATTTTTATACTTGAATCTCAATTCCACTTAATCTTTGATCGTAGAACACGCGAAAGATTAAAAGATTAAAAATAATAAAAACATTTCCAACTGTTCTGATTAATTATTTTCCGACTCTTCTTGTCACTTTTTTTCCAATCAAAGGGTCGAATTGTGATAACACGATAAAAATGCCATAGATCGTCTTATCTGGTTTGGCATGCGTTATTTATTATTCACGTAACTCATATATTTAGTGATATCGAAAAATACTAATTATGAGTTTATTGGCATACGTTCGAATATGAGCACACTATAAATTATTTTCGTTAAAAACGAAAGTTTCACGTGCTGAGATGCAAAAACGTTGTCGAGTTAATTTTGGGGACGCACAAACAATACTGTAGTTCCCGTCTGTAAGTAAATTTGAATGCAGCTGCAGTCTCTATTTTTTTCAACATATATATATAATACATTCAAAACATAAATCCTGTTTTTTTTTAAATGATAAATCTTGTATTCGAAGACGTAGAGTAATGGAGTCCAATAAATTTAATTCTTGGATTCTCTCATTTATGAATACAACCCCCTATCCAATTAAATTCAGCCCAAAAAAAAAGATAGAAAATTGAACTAGAAAATGACGAACATATATATATATATATATATATATATATATATATATATATATATATATATATATATATATATATACTATTTTGCATAGGGGAAACTACAGATAAATCTTTGTTCGGATTCGAGGACGAATCCTTTTAAAGAGGGGGAGAATGATACGATCCGCACAAGCTCCAAGACAAAGCATTGGAAGAAGAGAAAGCGAGTGAGATTAATGGAGCTGTTCGTGTTGAAGTTGAAGTGTAAAGGCTTGAATCAGGCCTTTGAAGAGTCTATGGTTTGGAATTGGAAGAAAAGAAAGAGAAGAATTCGTTGGACAAGTCGAATTCCATGCATCCGAGATTCTCGCCTATTCTGGCAGAGTTCACCATTCGAGTTATAACTCTCGCATCTGAAGTCCATTTAAGCTAATTCAAAATGATTCGGAAAGCTAACTGAAAGATCTACAACTTTCATGTTTTGAGCGAAGAGATATTCGAAGTGGAACAATGTCGAAATTGAGCTTTAATTGCATGCACGTGCACAGCCCAATGTCGCGAGTTAAGAAGGGTGATCGAGAAGTCGACTTGAAGATCAAGTTATCTTATTTAATTATGCACGTTTTTAATTTAGGTTTTATTATGTTTTTATTATTTTAGAGTCCTTTATGGTTAGGATTTGCTTATTTATTTATTTCCTTATTATAGTTTAGGTATGAGTCCTTTTCCTTGTGAAAAAGGAGTCTTTTTAGACCTTATAAATAGGTTGCCAATTTGGCTTATTTTATAAGACCAATTTTAAAGAATAATTGAGTATTTTGAGAGTTAATTCTCCTTCGCTGTTCTACAGCATTCTTCGGGATTTTACAAGTGGATTCTTGTAACTTTCTTAGCGACATAATATTGGTTTCTGGTTCTTTATAACCACGGGGTCAATATTCCACCTTGATAATAATGGTTTCTAGCTCTTTATAGCTACGGGGTCATTGTTCCGTGCTTCCGCCAAACTTGAATCTTTGTTTTTGGGTGTTTTCGATCTTGCTTCCGCGTAGGGTATTGGGTCTCGTAACAAGTTCTACGGGGTTCGTATCATTTCTCAAAGCAAATCAGTCCATATTCACGCGTCTGACATGCAGATCAGTCTCTAAGGTAAATTTAATATATTTTATTATATTCTTTCTCTTCTTTTTCACTCTCACCCTTTTCTCTCTCCTCATTTTCTCTCTCTGCATTTTCTCTCTCTTCATCTTCTCTTTCTTTCTTCTCTTTCTTCATTTCTATCTGCTCTTTTTCTTCTCTATTTCTTCTCTCTTTCTCTCCTCTGGTTTCCTCTTTTTTCCGACGAAAGAGGGTTCGCACCGATGGCTGGTAGGTCTCCTTATTTTTCTGTACTGCTGAAATGCATTTCTTTATGGTTGTTAATTATTGTGATACATAGTATAAAATATGGCACGTAATAGTATCATGCTAATATAAATATGGTATGGACGTATGGTACTTACAGTACGTAATCGTTATTCGTATAGTATGCGTGATAGGTAAATTTGGTACTGTTGGTGGGAAAACATAGTATCATATAATGGGGAAGATAGTACGTAACCTTCATCTGAATAGTATGGGTGATAGGTAAATTTGGTACTGTTGGTGGGAAAACATAGTATCATATAATGGGGAAGATAGTATGGAACCAGTGCATTGTTATGATATTTTCATGTACATTGTTATTTGGATTCCACTCTATTGTAATCCATTTTTTTAATTTTTTTAAACCAAAAGCGGCGATCAATCGATGGAAATCGAGGGTAATCCGCTTAGAAATTCAATTGATGCATGGAGACATTGCATCCGTGGGGAGAATCAGTTTTTTAAAGATCCTGATGATTTTAGGCATATGCTGAAAAACTATTCTATTGCTAATAATCGATCATTTAAGCACATGAAAAATGATCAACAAAAGAACATAGCAGTATGCATTGACGAAAACTGCAAATGGAGGGTTTATGCATAATTGTACAAGTCAGATAAGTTATTTAGCATTCGTAAATGCAATCTTGAGCACACTTGTGGTGATGCTACTCTTCGAGTAGCACCACTCAAATGAGTGGGTTAAAATACAAAAAAGGGAAATGCAAGCGTCTTGATTGTGGGAAGAAAACAATTATCATGGTTTCAGAAACTATTTTGAATCCCGGAAGGTTATTTTACTGTTGCCCACACCATGGCTACTCCCATTGGTGTGAACCATTTGAAGTTGGGCAAACTTTTTCCAACTCAAATCGTGAAGAAAATGAAGCTACAAGTGCGTCGATGAACCAAGTTCATCAAGAAAGTGAAGTGAAGAATTGCAATTCTGAAGGTGGAGTAGTTCATAGTTTAATAGTGTTGAATCTAGTAATATTTGCAGTCTACATGCTATGTAAAACCTATGTACTGTTGTTTAATTAGTGAGCATAAGAGTACAATGTATAAGCTGGTAAAGTTAGGGTTATTCGTGAATATAGTACGCTTTGTTCACCAAATAAGTACAATGTATAAGCTGGTAAAGTTCGGTTTATTCGTGAATATAGTACGCTTTGTTCACCAAAAAAGTACAATGTATAAGCTGGTAAAGTTCGGGTTATTCGTGAATATAGTACGCTTTGTTCACAAAATAAGTACAATGTATAAGCTGGTAAAGTTCGGTTTATTCGTGAATATAGTACGCTTTGTTCACCAAATAAGTACAATGTATAAGCCGGTAAAGTTCGGGTTATTCGTGAATATAGTACGCTTTATTCACCAAATAATTACAATGTATAAGCTGGTAAAGTTTGGGTTATTCGTGAATATAGTACGCTTTATTCACCAAATAAGTACAATATATAAGCCGGTAAAGTTTGGGTTATTCGTCAATATAGTACGCTTTGTTCATCAAGTAAGTACAATGACTACACATGTGACGTACAAGTGATTCGTGACTATAGTACGCTTTGTTCACTGATGAAGTATATGTTTGCCATTCATATAGTATTGTTACACTCTATATATTATTGTGGGGCCAATGCATCCATATGATCGCATTTCAAGACACAACTCTTCATTTTAAGACTATTAAGAATGGATGGAGACAATGTGGGAGTCGATCAATATCGATTATGGTAAGAATTGAGGAAAATATTAGTTTCACACTTGAGCATTGTAGACTTGTATGAATATATTGTATAGTATATGAGTATCATGTATGAAATTCAACATATTTATGGGATCTTGTATTCCAAACGCAACAATAATGCTCACCTACCTTAAAATAATCATCTAAAACATAATTTATGCATCTCCCGTACTTATTGATCATTAAAGCGTCAATGAAATTGGTACAATTCAATTCATCAAAAAATATGGTACGCTTTGTTCATCAAGTAAGTACAATGAATACACATGTGAAGTACAAGTGATTCGTGACTATAGTACGCTTTGTTCACTGATGAAGTATATGTTTGCCATTCATATAGTATTGTTACACTCTATATATTATTGTGGGGCCAATGCATCCATATGATCGCATTTTAAGACACAACTCTTCATTTTAAGACTATTAAGAATGGATGGAGACAATGTGGGAGTCGATCAATATCGATTATGATAAGAATTGAGGAAAATATTAGTTTTATACTTGAGCATTGTAGACTTGTATGAATATATTGTATAGTATATGAGTATCATGTATGAAATTCAACATATTTATGGGATCTTGTATTCCAAACGCAACAATAATGCTCACCTACCTTAAAATAATCATCTAAAACATAATTTATGCATCTCCCGTACTTATTGATCATTAAAGCGTCAATGAAATTGGTACAATTCAATTCATCAAAAAATATGGTACGCTTTGTTCATCAAGTAAGTACAATGAATACACATGGAAGTACAAGTGATTCGTGACTATAGTACGTTTTGTTCACTGATGAAGTATATGTTTGCCATTCATATAGTATTGTTACACTCTATATATTATTGTGGGGCCAATGCATCCATATGATCGCATTTTAAGACACAACTCTTCATTTTAAGACTATTAAGAATGAATGGAGACAATGTGGGAGTCGATCAATATCGATTATGATAAGAATTGAGGAAAATATTAGTTTTATACTTGAGCATTGTAGACTTGTATGAATATATTGTATAGTATATGAGTATCATGTATGAAATTCAACATATTTATGGGATCTTGTATTCCAAACGCAACAATAATGCTCACCTACCTTAAAATAATCATCTAAAACATAATTTATGCATCTCCCGTACTTATTGATCATTAAAGCGTCAATGTAATTGGTACAATTCAATTCATCAAAAAATATGGTACGCTTTGTTCATCAAGTAAGTACAATGAATACACATGTGAAGTACAAGTGATTCGTGACTATAGTACGCTTTGTTCACTGATGAAGTATATGTTTGCCATTCATATAGTATTGTTACACTCTATATATTATTGTGGGGCCAATGCATCCATATGATCGCATTTTAAGACACAACTCTTCATTTTAAGACTATTAAGAATGAATGGAGACAATGTGGGAGTCGATCAATATCGATTATGGTAAGAATTGAGGAAAATATTAGTTTTACACTTGAGCATTGTAGACTTGTATGAATATATTGTATAGTATATGTTGAGCATCATGTATGAAATTCAACATATTTATGGGATCTTGTATTCCAAACGCAACAATAATGCTCACCTACCTTAAAATAATCATCTAAAACATAATTTATGCATCTCCCGTACTTATTGATCATTAAAGCGTCAATGAAATTGGTACAATTCAATTCATCAAAAAATATGGTACGCTTTGTTCATCAAGTAAGTACAATGAATACACATGTGAAGTACAAGTGATTCGTGACTATAGTACGCTTTGTTCACTGATAAAGTATATGTTTGCCATTCATATAGTATTTTTACAATCTATATATTATTGTGGGGCCAATGCATCCATATGATCGCATTTTAAGACATAACTCTTCATTTTAAGACTATTAAGAATGAATAGACACAATTCTTCAGTTTATGGTAAGTTTTTCGTGAATACACATGTGAAGTACGCTTTGTTCATCAAGTAAGTACAAGTCTAGTGTTGACAAGGTATCTTCGAATAGACTAGAAAGTATTTGTTGCTCATTTTTATGGTACGCTTATATTCTTTATACAAACTAATTATCGCAAAATAAAGTACCATGTGTTCAAAAGGTAAGTACATTTCATCGAAACATATAGTACAATGGATACAATGGAAAAGTACGAAGAGAGCTAATCAATAGTATTATTAGCTCTACAACAAAAGGACAGATTGTTTATGGCACAAAAACACATTCATCTGTTCATTAATTACAAAAAAACACAAAAACCCCACAACACTTCCAAGTGTATAGTATTTTCCCCAAACCAGAAGGCCCGATCTTTTACATTGTACGCTTGCATGAGAGACGCAACCCTATGGAAGCTGTCGTTTATTTTAGGCATGTCCATGTAGTGATAGAAGGGATTTTTCTTCAGTACTTCATAATGTTGTTTCTTCATCACTTTTTTCACACCTTCCATAGTTGTTTGAAAAGCGATCGGTGAGCACCTGCAGCCTATTCATAGCTTGTTGCAATCTTCTTTTACATCAATTCCTACAATTACATACACATAAAACTACAATTATAACAAATACAACGTACTATAAAGTTCCACTACTAGTACTTCCAGTAATTTTGTTCAATACCATCCAAATGTACTAGCAATACCATTGTTGCATATGACACATACTACATTACAATCAAACATTATACTTCCAGTACCCTTTGTCGATACTATTCGAATGCACTAGCAATACCATTCAACGGAGCAATACCATTGTGGCATATGACACATACTACATTACAATCAAACATTATACTTCCAGTACCCTTTGTCGATACTATTCGAATGCACTAGCAATACCATTCAACGGCACTAGCAATACTATTGTGGCATATGACACATACTACAGGACCATCAAACATTATACTTCCAGTACCATGTGTCAATACCATCCAAAGTCACTAGCAATGCCATTCAAAGGCACTAGTAATACTATTGTGGCATATGACACATACTACAAAACCATCAAACTTATACTTCCAGTACCATGTGTCAATACAATCCAAAGTCACTAGCAATGCCATTCAAAGGCACTAGCAATACTATTGTGGCATATGACACATACTACATAACCATCAAAGATTATACTTCCAGTACCCTGTGTTAATACCGTCCGAAGTCAAGAGGAATACCATTATTACATATGACATATACCCTTGTTAGGACTAAATGGTTTCGGGACAGTACTTCGAGTACCTTGTGTCAATACCATCTAAATGCACTATTAATACCATTACTGCGCATGACACATACTATACAACCAGTACGAAAAATACAATAAGCCTCTTTCCCATATCCTATATGAAACCCTTATTAGGACTCAAAATGCTTTGGGGACATGCTAATGTCACCGAAGAATAATACCCATGAGAAAACTGTTACAAAATCATGAAATTCGACAACAAATAAATGATCTTTGCAAACCCAAACAACAGAACAACAGATATTGGAACCGATTTAATGATTAGGGGAAACCAAATAAAGTCAAAGCATAATACCCATGAGTTGATATGTTCAAAATCATGCAATTCTACAACAAATAAACCTTTTTGCAAGCTTAAGCAACACCCAAAATGGTCTGTTTCCAAGAAAATGAAAAAAAAAAAAAATCAAACCTTGTTGTTTGCCCTGCTTCACCATTGTCTAGAAATGGGTTTGTTTATTTTTATTTTTCCTTTCGCTTTATTATTTTTCTGCGTTTTGTTGATTCTTCGTGCTTCGTTGTTTCTTCCTTCTTTGTTGTTTCTTTGTTCTTCGTTTCTTCTCTGTTTCTTCTTTGTCAGAAAATGGGTATAAACTGAACGGTGGTTTTTTTCTGCGCCTTTTTAGCTTCTTTCTTGTTGTTTAATTTTTGAAATGTGACGGGCAAAGAGCGTGTAACACAAACGGCGCGTTGGAAGTTGAAAAGAAGTTATGTAAAATTAGGATAAAGTAAAGGGTATTTTAGTATTTGCACATTTTGTTAGGGACTGATCTGCATGTTAGGCGCGTGAGTAGGGACTGATTTGCTTGGGGAAACTACCTAGGGACTGATCTGTGTTTTGAGTTTTGGATTAGGGATTTATCTGTAGTTTCCCCTTTTGCGTATCTCATTTAAATATTATTTTTAGATTGACACAAAGAAGTCCAGTGGACTTCATTTCTTCAGGTGGCAACTAGGGGTGGAAATCGGACGGATCGGATCGGAAAACACCTTTTCGGAAAATTTCCGATTTTTTTCGGAAGTGTTTTATAAGTTCTGATTCCGATTCCGATTTTTTCGGAATCTAAAAATGAAGTACGATTCCAATTTTTTCGGAAATTTCGGAAATTCGGATAATTTTGGAATTTTGTTTTTTAGCATTTTTCTGGACTTTTCTCGGAAATTTCCGACGAACTGAACTAAATTTTGTATCCAAAACCTTGGCACCAACAACCAAAGAAATTGAAAATCCTCTAATCCATATCCTAAAAGGTTAGGCCGAAATTGAAAAGGATAGAAAAAAGAAAAGAAAAAAGATACCAAATCATATCCGGAAAGAAAGGAAGATGTAGAAGAAATATAATGAAATTTATTTTTTTGTTGGAGGAAATTGTTTTCTACGCCGCCGCTACGCTGTGAAGGGGGCTGAGACGAGAATAAATAGGGTTGGGTCCGCCGTGAAAGCCTTGTTCTGCCGTCGCCGTCGGTTCATAAAGGAGATAGAGGAGAAGAAACAGAGGGTGTTGCTGCTCCAACTATTTTCATCCGCCGCTTCTTGAACGAGAAATGAGGAAGAATAGGGTTTGGTCTATTTGCATTTTGCTTAAGTGGGCCTCTGGGGCTTCTAATGGGCTGCTGCAAATAAAATGTAAAATATAGAAGGTCTTCCCCAAGTCCAGAATGTATTGATTGCAAAAACAAAATCCATAAAATATGTAATAATTAATAAATAGTAATAACTTTCGGAAATTTTCGGAATTAAATGGAAATTTTTCGGAAATTTCGGAATTATTTTTGGATTGGAATTCGGAAATTCTGAATATTTTATATACAATTCCGATTCCGATCCGATTTTTTTCGGAAAAATCGGAAATCGGAATTTCAGAAATCAGACCATAAAAAATCGTTCCAAAATCGGAAATATTCGGATCGGAACCGGCGGAAATCGGAAATTCCCTTCCGATTTACACCCCTAGTGGCAACCCTAATAACCGAAACCCTGAAATATATGTTGCCTCACATTTCTAGGGTTTTTTGCATGAGAAATGGTCTATAAAAAGGAATATTTGTCTTTGTGCAGCTGTGTTCGAATATAACGTATATCCTTGGAGATGGAATTCTCTCTCCTGATTTAACAATCGTTCTTTGACGATCTCCACTACCCACCGCCTCCTCCTGAGCCTCTTCCGCCACTTTTTCCTTGACGTTTATCTATCGTTTTCTGTCCCAAAGAAATGGATGATTAGGGTTTACAGATAGCCTTTTTATTTGCCATCTTGATGCGAAATCAAATTGAATTTGTTCGATTTTTTCGATTCCAGATTTGATATATATGATGTGGCAGATGTATTTAAGATTTTCTATGATCTACATGTTTGGTTTTCTGAAACTATTGAAATGTTGAATTAGGTGGTTTGTTGTGTGTATTTAACTTGTAAGATCTTAGTAGTTTTTGATTTGTTTTTATCGAATGTGGATTTGTTACTTTCTTAACCAATGTAAACTTATGAAACCATAGAGGGTTCTTTCCCTTTGATTTAATGCATTTTTCAGGAGTTAATTTATGAAAAAAAGAAATCACTAATAATGAAAGTTAAAGGGAGATAGAATAACTAGGCTTTATAAATTTACCAATTTCCTTGTCTTTAATTACATGTACATTTTCTTATGAATGAAGTTTACGAAATCTCACTCTTTGTTTCTTTTTTTGGACAGACATACGGTATTGCAACAAATTTTATAAAGTCTCTCTTTTATTTAATTTATTCTTGGCCAACCGATGAAGTTTTGATAGAGGAGAGTCTCAAGAAATATTATTGACAGCGGCATAACAATGGCAATACCAACTTCCATGTGGCACAGTGGCAAGGGGCAGACTCAAGCAATATGAGTGATACTCTGCGTCCTACACTCTAAGTAAATGAGAATCCTCTTATTTTTCCTTTCCTGATGAATTCCACAACAACTCTGCACACTTTAGAGAACAAAAATATATTTGAGATCCTTCTTTGAATCCGCATATCAGGAGTACTGCCACACATTTGAATCCTTACATTTGAAAGAGGTACACATTTCTATGTATCTATCACTTGAATATGTGCATATCTGAGTTTTTTGAACCTAGTATGATTATTCTTGTTTTACTCACATAGTCCTTGTTTGGTTTTTGGATTTTTTTTTTAAATATTTTACAACATAAATTATAAAATCGCTAACAATCAGAGTCACCATATGCGAGTACTAAGAAGGATATTGATGATATTGTTGATGCCGCAATTCCCAAAGCACCGTGGGATGAAGGGTTACACAAAGATTGTGGAGTTAATGGAGAGAATAAGAAGGTTCTACTCTGGGCCAAGAGTGATGCAGAGTATCACACATACTGTTTGTGTCCGCCCGTTGCTAGTGTGCCTTAAGGAAGTTGGCTTTGCCCTTGTTGTGCCCCTGACAAGAATATTGTTTGATATTCTCCTTCTAGCAAAACACCAGTTGGTCAAAAGAAAAATAAACTGAAGAGAGATTTCAATAAATTTTGTATTTATTTTCTATGGATTGTGCGAGCTGAAAATTGCAACTGAGTTAGGGCTTGTGAAAGGCAGAAGACAAAAAAGCCCTTCAAAATCACATGTACAATGTGCGTGTGACCAATTCCGACCTAAAAATGAGAAAAGGGGTTAATCCGCAAAACCGGGCAAAGTTTAGGTTGTTTAATGCTATTTACCCTATTTTCAATTAGAAATACCCTGGGGTGTTTTAACAATTATAACATAATTGTTTTTCATTTTATTAATATTATGTATTTCCTTATTTTTCAATTATTAAGTATATATATATATATATATATATATATATATGTTTTGTATTTTTTTCTTTTACATTTTTTAGTTTGTGTATTTTAATTTTAAACACACAAAATGCAAAACTATGTGTATTAAATATAAGTAAATACATTAAAAAGGAACAAAGTGGGGGGTTGGTGGTCAAATTCATGCCGCCCTCAATAAAACATCCTCATCTTCTTCCCTAATTCAGATATTTTCCAATGCCGCCGTCAATTTGTGGTCCGGCGATCTCCGCTTCACTGATTCTCCGACGAAGAGCAAACCCCTATAAAAATTGTCATTTTCACCCGCAATTTGGCCCACAAAGCCTCGTCTGAAACCCCCACTCCCTCCTCCCCGCAATATAGTGCATCACCATTCTTCAATAACTCTGACGCCTTCTCGGTTTACAAGATTAGGAGGATTGATTAAAAGTTTGGTTGGAGGAAGATGATGAGTGATTAGGTTTTTCGGTTTTTAAATATATAGATATTGCAATTGGGTCCCTCGATATTATATTATTTACATTTATTGAAATGAATAGAAGGATATTATCGTAATTTTATGTGAACAAATCCAATCATGATCAGTCGCATAATTTGAGTTCGCAACACAAACTCAAGCTAGGGGGGAAAATGCATTTTACTAAAACCCATATCGGGGTTTGAGTAATCGACATCTTTTATCACAATTACTTTTCGTGTAGTTCAAGGTTACACATGGGTACTATTGCAAATTCTCTTAATAGTAGAAGTTGTAAAGAGAAAAAAAAAGAAAAAAACCCATTTCCTGCCGTTCTAATTATTTTCCGACTCTTGCATGTGTCAAAGAACCGAACTATGATAACATGATAAAACTGCCATGGATCGTCTAATCTAGTTCGGCATATGTTATTATTGACGCTACTTATAATTTTACCGATATCGGAAAATATTCGATGTCACAATAATAATTATCAGTTTATGTGCATAACAACATTATATTATTACTATAAAAATGTATGCATACACGTTAAAGTATGAGGGAACTATAAATTATATTTGTAAAAAACGAAAGTTTCACGTACTTGACACATGTAAAATCTTATAGTTTAAACATCTTACTTTTAATTTCATTTAAACAGCTGAGATGCAAAAACTTTGTCCAGTTAATTTTGGGGTCGTTTATAAGTAGATTTGGATGTAGTCGTGGTCTTTATTTTTCAGCATATATCTTACATTCAAAACATAAATCTTTTTTTTTTTAACGATAAACTCGTCGAAGACGTACGTAAAGTAATCGTGTACTTGGCGAGAGGGATGTTTGCAGAAATTTAATTCTTAGATTATCTCATTTATGAATAACAATCCTATCCAATTAAATTCAGCAAAAAAAAAAAACAAAGAAAAAAAAAAGAAAAAAAAAAAGATAATGATTAAACAAGTAAATGACGAACATATTACTAAAATACTACTTATCTATCTATACTATATATAAAAGGGTTACTTATCTATCTATACTATATATAAAAGGGTGAATATGCTTGTGGTTTCTTCCCTTTTATATAATGCTTATTATATCCCTATATTACTCAATTGTAATACTAAATAACTATGGTCAATTGAGTAATTAACAATTTAAATAATAAATAGATCAAATTATATTTATCATTCTCTACAAAGAAAATATTAAAGAAGTTCATTTAATTTAGTCAATTTATTAATACGAAAATTTTATTTACTAAAAAAATAAGCATCGTAATATAAATTATGTAGTACTTAATAACACGTATGGATTTCATGATTAAACTCGAAACTTAACTAATTACAATCGTCATTTTTTGTTCTTTTAAGCCAAATAAAAAATAACAAATATTTTATTTATGATAGAATATAATTTCATTTACCATTTTTTTAATATATTAATTTAAGTTATTTCATTGTTGACTTTCTAGCCAAATAAAAATTAAAAAGATTGTTTTTACGAAATAGAATGTAATTTCATTTTCCATTTCTTTATTAAAATAATCCCTTACTAGATAGAATGTAATTTTATTTTCCTTTTGTTTGAATATATTAATTCAAAACAATCAAGATTCAATGTTCATTTCATTTTTATTTACTTCCCATACTTAAGGCTTGAATAATAAAAACTATTATTTGTACTATTAACATCATATGTTAATATTGTTATCGTTTGGATAAAAATAATTTACTTTCTCAATAATTTTAATACATATGGATAGTAACTTAAGAGAATAAAGAAAAAAATACTATAAACATATAAAACTCAGAAAATATTCGGTAATTATTATTCATTTTTTTTTTTGTGATATAGTAAATTTTAATAACTTGAATAATATTTATAAATATTTATTAATAAATTTAAATAAATATTATGGAATTAAATTTTAATTTCTTAAATTTTTATTATGGACTATATTATTTAAATTTATTAAACTTGTATTATAGAATATTAATATATTCGAGTGACATTTTGATGTGAAATATCGCTCGAAAAGATTAAGTTACAGTGAGCTCATAGAAAATCCACATGTCATAGTCCATAGGCTAACGTATTTCATACGCTATAAGTGTAAATAGAAAACATATCAAAGAGTAATGCACCCAAAACTAAAGAAATTGACAAATAATATTGCACCTGGGAAAAAATCTCTTCATTATTCATCTTTTACACTGATGATGCATTGTCAGACTATGTCAAAGTAATAAAACAGTCTACAAGTATTCAACAAATTACATAATCTTCAAGATAAATGAATTAAAAACTAATAAAAAATTGGCCAGGGACAAAGAAATAAAAAAAATACCAACAACATTAATAACTATTTCAATAAAAAAATTAATTAAATTGAGAGTAGGGAATTGTGAAAGAAGAATTGTGTTTCGCATCCAAAATTGACTCTAATTGACGAAGATTAAATTACAATGAGCTCGTAGGATATTCACATGTCATAGCCCATAAACAAACGTATTTCATACGGTATAAGTGAGAAAAAAAATCAAACGGTAATGCACCTAAAACTAAATAAATGGAGATAGTAGTACATATGAGGAAAAAATATCTTCATCATTGTCTTTTACACAAATGATGCATGGTTACACTGATACGACAAAGAGCTATATAAAACTAAGTCTACAACCATCCAATAAATTCTATTTATTATTCAAGATAAATGAATTAATGAATAATGAAAATTGGCCAGGGACAAAGAAAAAAAAAACCAACAATATCAATAACTATTTCAATTATAAAAGAAAAAGAAAAAAAAATAGTAAAATTGAGAATGCGGAATTGCGAATTGTATTTCACACCCAAAATTGACTCTAAATGCAAATTGGTGACTTGCATCCTAATACTTCAAAATTTGCAAAGTCCACTAGCAAATGGTATTTGTCATAGTTGCAGCATGCATTAAATTCTTGTGAGATTTTAATCAAAATTCAGTATATCGCGATAGTTTCACTTTTGAAGGAATTATAATTTTTTATTGTATATTATAGTTTTTATTTCATACTTTTAAATTATTATTATTATTATTATTATTATTATTATTATTATTATTATTATTATTATTATTATTATTATTATTATTATTATTATTATTATTATTATTATTATTATTATTATTATTATTATTATTATTATTATTATTATTATTATTATTATTATTATTATTATTATTATTATTATTATTATTATTATAATAATAATTATTATTGTAGATAAAAAAAAATTAACTAATTGTCATATTTTATTTATTTATTAGGGATAATTATACTTTTGGTCCCTCATGTTTGGCCCGATTTCACTTTTGGTCCCCCTTGTTTTAAAGTGAACAAAGTTCACCTCAAAGTTTCAATTTTGAACACTTTTAGTCCCCGCCGTTACATGTCCGTTAGCAAGTAACGGAAAATACTATTTTGGGGCGAAAATTAAATTATTAAATTTTTTTGGGCTGAAAAATAATTAAAAATTTTAAATATACTACTTATAATTAAAATTTTAATAATATTAAGTATAATGAAATTTATTTAGTTAATTTATTTTTTTATTATTAAAAATTAATCATAAGTAGTATAATGAAAATGAGTATTAAGCATAATGCACAATAATTTATTTAGTTAATTTCTTTTTTATTATTGAAAAATCAATTACAAGTAGTATAATAATAATAATATTAAGTATAATTATATATGACTTGTTCAGCAAATTTCTTTTTTTTTTTTTAATTTTTTTTTTTATTATAAGTAGTATAATTAAAAATACTATTAAATATAATTAAAAATAACTTGTTTAGTTAATTTATTTTATATTATTAAAAAAATAATTATAAGTAGTACAATTATAATAATATTAAGTATAATTAAAATTAATTTGTTTAGTTAATTTATATTTTTGTTATTAATCTTTTTTATCATAAGTAGTATAATTAAAAATAATATTAAGTATGATTAAAATAGTAGTACAATTTGATATTTTATATTTCAAAATTAATTATAAGAAAATATAATACTCCAAAATAATAATTACATTATTTATTTACTTATTTATTTATATTTTAGTATGCATCTACTTACTATACTCGATATCTTTTATATTCAATTGTTGATTAAAAATCTCATTGCCTTCTAAAAGTAAGGTTCTATATTATTTTACATATATTAACTAAATTATTTATAAAAAATGAAACAATTTGAAAATAATTATCTCTATAAAGGTGAAATATTTTTGAGAACTCTACATACGGATCTAAAACCTTTCAAATTAGAATGGATATTTGGGGTCATTTTTCACTGCTAAAGAACTATTTTGTTTAACGCCTTATTCTGTTTTAATCTATTTAATTATCAACAATGATTTTTTATTCCCCAAAATAACAATGGTACACATGTTATGGTTTAATTTCTTTTAATATATTATGTAACTTTATGGAAAATTGAGATTTTTGAATTATTTTGCACATTACACCTGAATTAAAATAAGAAGTTTTTGAAATTATATATTTTCTTACTGTACTATAAAACACATACATAAATCATCAATTGTGTTTTTAAATTTTTAATACAAATTAAATAATTGAAAAATGTGAAGTAGATAATAAAATATAAACAAGAATTTTTTTTTTTTTAAAGTTAAAATATCTTGCTATATTGATTTTTTGGTTAAAGTCTCACAAAAAATTATGGAGGGTGCATACATTCTGCTATGATGTATATAATTTGTGGGTGAATTTTGTTAATTTTAAAAATTTCGAGTTCATAAAGTCAATTAGTTTCGGTTTTGATGTGCAAAACGCAATTCACTCGATTATTAAAATAAATGCCAAAAACATAACTAAGAAGCTAGTAAATGTCATTCAAAATTTTGATAACAACAACGATGAGTAAAGATTGTAATAATTGAACGAAAAGATAAGAAAATATAAGAGGGTCATAAATAATTTTGAATTATATTCTATTCCAAATAATTATCAATGTCACAAAATATTACTCTAATAACAATCTAATTATCATATATAGATTATGGTAGATA
>NW_012193439.1:180679-241722 GCF_000504015.1 Erythranthe guttata
TAGTCTATAAATAGGAATATATATATATATATATATATATATATATATATATATATATATATATATTTGTCTTTGCGCAGCTGTGTCCGAATATAACATAACATCCATGGAAATGAAATTCTCTCTCCTTATTTATCAATCGTTCTTTGAAGATCTCCACCGCCCACCGCCTCCTCCCGAACCTCCGCCCCCATTTTTGTCTGGACGTTTATCTATTTCTACATCAAAGAAATGGATGATGGTTTATAGGTAGTTTTCTTTTTCATCTCTTATCTCTTTGATTAGTTTGTTTGCTGCTAAATCGAATTTAATTTGTTTGTTTTTCTTAATTCCAGATTTGATATATATATATATATATATATATATATATATATATATATATATATATATATATATATATATATATATATATATATATATATATGTGTGTGTGTGTCTGTGTGTGTGTGTGTGATGTGGCCAATGCATGTTTGGTTCTTCGCGTAGATCCAAATCATTTGTTGTTATTTACCGATCAAATTTAGGGGTTTCTGAAACTACAAAAGTGATGATTTTCGTTTTTTTATGTGTACTTAGATTTTAAGATCCTGGTAACTGAATTGGGTGAGCACTTTCGGATTTGTATTTACAGAATGTGAATTAATTCTATATCGTATCTAAGGATCAAGTGCTATAGTTTTGGATGATAGATGTGTAATATGTTGCCCTTTTATGAAACCCTAAAGTACTTTTTTTCTTTTTGATTTGATTCATTTGTTTCGGAGCAGATTTATGAAAGAACAATAATATAATTTTAAGCATCGGATCCCGTTTGAATATACTTATTTGGATTTTCCAGTGAATGAACATATGTAAATACAAAATATTTTTTTATCATTAAAGATTAAATGTAGATAGATTTTTGTGGTTTTATCATACTTACAACCACAAATTTGTAACTATGCACCTATATTTCTTTTAAAATGTATTGATTTTCTTGTCTTTAATTACATGAACGTATTCTTATGAATGAAGTTTACGAAATCTCACTCTTTGTTTCTTTTTTGGACAGACATACGGTATCGCGAAAGAGTTTATAAAGTCTCTCTTCTATTTAATTTATTCTTAACCAAGCGATGAAGTTTTGGTAGAGGGAGAGTCTCGAGCAATATTCTTGCCAGCGGCACAACAATGACAATACCAACTTCCATGTGGCACAGTGGCAAGGGGCAGACTCAAGCAGTATGAGTGATACTCTGCATCGTACATTCTATGTAAATGAGAACCCTCTTATTTCCTTTTCCTGATCTATACCACAACAACTTTGCACACATTTGAGAACCAAAACATATTCGAGATCCTTCTTTGAATCCGTATGTTGGGAATAATGCCACACATTTGAAAGAGGTACATATATATTGTCTATGTATCTATCACTTGAATCTGTGCATATTTGAGTTTTTTTTAACCTAGTATGGTTATTCTTGTTTTACTCACATAGCCCTTGTTTTTTTTTTCTTTTTTTTTTTTTTTTTAAATATTATAGTCTACAGATTGTTGATGCTGCAATTCCAAAAGCACCGTGGGATGAAGGGTTCGTTGATGGACAAAATAAAAAGATTCTACTTTGCGACAAAAGTGATGCAGAGTATCACACATACTGTTTGCGTCCGCCCGTTGCCAGTGTGCCTCAAGGAAGTTGGCTTTGCCCTTTTTGTGCCGCTGACAAGAATATTGCTCGAGATTCTCCTTCTACCAAAACACCGGTTGGTCAAAAGCAAATTGAAGAAACGATAGAGAGATTACGTGTATGTAGTTCACTAAAGGTGGATATGTATGGTTGATAAAATAGAGCATGATTTATTAATTTAATTATTTTTATTTCTTTTATTTTAATTAATTCAATATTATTTTAACCCGGCTCATAATTATGAGGGGGAAAGAAGAAAAGGTTTTATCATCATTTATAAAAACAAAAAAAGTTGTGTATGATACCTTCTTTTATGTGTGTGGTTCAACATTCCTTTGTTTATATGTATCCTATAAGTGAAGTACTATGTACAAATTCATATGAGGGTTTTGGTTTTTTATTTTCATCTCATTTTTATACTCAAATTCATATGATTTATCAATAATTCTCTAGAGTAGTAAGGGCATGATTGAGAAAAACACAACAAATACTTCATTGAAATCCTAAAGTGATAATTATTTTGAAATAAAAAAAAATCTCTAGAAAGACAAATAAAATGAGAAGGAGGGAGTAGGGATGACAATGGGGCGGGTTTTGCGATCCCCATCCCCACCCCGTTATGAAAATCCCCATCCCCATCCCCGTCAAAATCCCCGAACTTTATAGAAAGAATCCCCATACCCGCCCCATAAAATCCCCACGGGTATCGGGGCGGGTGAAAATCCCCGTCTATTTTTTTTAATAAATAAATATGCAATTTACTTATAATTGAAAGGTTTATTTCAACAAATAAATCAATATTTAATTATAATACTAATATTTAATTATATAATCGAAACTTAAAAATCCCCATTTTTAAATAATATTTAATATATTACTACTATTTAATTATTTATAGTTAATATAATAATTAATAAATATATATTATATATAAATAATGCGGGGCGAGTACGGGGCATGTATAGGCAAACCCGTCCCCGGTAAAAAAAAAATTTCAATCCCCATACCCGCCCCATTTTTTTCGGGACGGGGCTGGGCGGGTCAAATTGCCATCGCTAGGAGGGAGTACTTGTAATCAAATGAGTAGAAAGAGTCAATTCAACTGACACAAAGATCCGAGCCCAATGGGCTCGTTGTATTCAGGTGGCTACCCTAATTAACTGAAACCCTAGCTATTATTATATTCGTCTCGCTTTCGTAGGTTTAGTTGTCAGATAAAATATACTATAAAAAGGGGTGCAACTGTGTCCGAATTCAGACATGAAATGGATGATTTGTCTCTACTGATGTATCCATCTTCGTTCTTTGAAGATCTCCACCGCCCACCGCCTCATCCCGAACCCTCGCTGCCACCATTTTTGTCTATCTTAATGCATGATGGTTTACATGTAGTTTTCTTTTTTCATCTCTCATCTCTTTAATTTGTTTGTTTGCTGCTAAATCAAATCTAATTTTTTTTATTTTTAATTCCATATATATATGCTAATAGATGTAAGATGTTTTATGATTTTCATGTTTGGTTCGTCACATCGTCGATCTAAATTATTTTTTGCTATTTACCAAAGAAAGTTAGGGTTTTCTGAACCTACTAAAATGATGATTTTCATGTTTTTAGGCGTATGTACTTAGATTTTAAGATCTCAGTAACTAAATTTTGGAAGTACTTTCGGATTTATATTTATTGAATGTGAATTCTATATCGTATATAAGGATCAAGTGAATGGGCCCTTTAAGAAACTTATGAAACCCTAAAAGATATTTTTTTTCCTTTTGATTTGATGCATTTTTTTTCTGAGCCGATTTACGAGATCATTACAGGGAAGAAAAGAATGAAAGCACAACAATAAATTTTTAAGCACGGGATCCCTTTTGATTATACTTATTTGGATTTTCCAGTGAATGCATATAAACACCGAACATGTATTTTTACCATTAAATGAAGATAGATTTGTCGTTTTATTGCACTACATTTTGTTTTCTAAATTTAATGATTTTCTTGTCTTTAATTACGTGAACGTTTTCTTATGAATAAAGTTTATGAAATCTCACTCTTTGTTTCTTTCTTGGACATACATACTTTATTGCGACAAAGTTCATAAAGTCTCTCTTCAATTTAATTTATTCTTGACCAACCGATGAAGTTTTGCTAGAGGAGAGTCTCGAGCAATATTCTTGACAGCGGCACAACAATGGCAATACCAGCTTCCATGAGGCACACTGCCAAGGGGCAGACTCAAGCAGTATGAGTGATACTCTGCATCGTACACTCTGCGTAAATGAGAACCTTCTTATTTTTTTTCTTTTCTTGATCAATACCACAACAACTCTACACACATTTGAGAACGTAAACATATTCGAGATCCTTTCTTTGAATCCCCATGTTTTGGAATAATGCCACACATTTTAATCCTTACATTTGAAAGAGGTACATATTTTCTATGTATCTATCACTTGAATCTGTGCATATCTGAGTTCTTTTAATCTAGTATGGTTATTCTTGCTTTACTCACATAACCCTTGTTTGTTTGTTTGTTTGTTTTGTTTTTTTTTTAAACTTATTTAGGTAGTTAATTTTTGTCCACAGATTGTTGATGATGTTTCCCAAAGCACCGTGGGATGAAGGGTTACGTTGATGGACAAAATAAGAAGATTCTACTTTACGACAAAAATGATGCAGAGTATCACACATATTGTTTGTGTCCGCCCGTTGCCAGTGTGCCTCACAGAAGTTGACTTTGCTCTTGTTGTGCCGCTGACAAGAGTATTGCCCGAGATTCTCCTTCTACCAACACCGGTTGGTCAAAAGCAAATTAAAGAAACGGAAGAGAAATTTCGTCACTTACATGTATGTAGTTCACTAAATGTGGACATGTCTACAGTAGATAATGGTTGATAAAATCAAGCATGATTTATTAATTTAATTATTTTTATTTCTTTTATTTTAATTAGTTCCATAATATTTTTAAGTCGACTCATAATTATAGGGAAAAAAAAGAGGTTTTATCATCATTTATCTATAAAAAAAGGTTTATTATGATACCTTCTTTATGTTTTGTAAAAAAAATAGTGTGGCGTGGTTAGATAGATTTTGAATAGTGAGTAAGTAGACTCCCATTATTATATGAGCGAACAAAAAAAAAGTGAAAACACATAAGCCAAATCGGAAAACAACCCCTGTCCAAGGGCGGTGTCGCAGCTGGTGGTGCCGCTGTCTGATTGGCGGAGAACTGTTCCATCTTGTTGGTGGTGAAGTGTGTATGGTTCGGCATTACTTTGTTTATATGTAGGGTTGGGTCAGGTCGGTCGATTATCACCCTAAAAATTGAACCATCTGATAAATCAATTTTACTCTTATTTGAAAACCGCTGCCGACCTAATCTTTGTGGGTCGGTTGATGGTTGACAACCGAATATTTGATTCCGGAATGGGTCTGTTGATGGTGTATACCCGCGCCACCTAGTTCACTTAAAAAAATCAAATTTTAAAGTAAAAATATACACATTTTCCGTGGGTAAACAACAAACTAACCCCCTGTGTTAAGGAAAACCTGCGCCAAATTCCCCTGTATTTTTTTTGTTGCGTAAAACCCCCTGTGTTTTATTTTACTTTGCACAAAATTCCCTTCTCCGTTAAAAGTTAACACTGGACACGAATGTAATGAATGATCGTTTATTCCTTTGATTTTGGCAAACTCTGCCTAATAAGAGAATGTTTATTTTCAAAAAAAAAAAAAAAACTATAGAGGGGTTTTTTTGCAAGTTTTTATAACATAGGGGGATTTAGTGAATATTTTCTACATTACAAGGGAATTTTATGCAAAAATTAATTTATTTGTTAAAATTTCATATTATTTTCTGTAATTAAGTTGAACACATTTATTCAACTACAATATCAAAAATAAAATTTAATAGGTGTGGTGAATGTTTTTTTAAAAAATCAATTTTTATATGATATATAATTTATTAATGTATGAATTTTGATTTTTTAAATTATATTATTATTTTATTAGAATTATTATATATGTTTATAATGTATTATTGATTAATTATATGTTAAAAGAGCATAAATAATTTGAGAATTCGTTTCAACTTCAATATCGAGTATTATTTTCTTAGTTTTCATATTTTAAATTTATAGATGTATTCGACTTAATTTAAGAAAATAATTTGAATTGTAAATGAATAAACTATTTTGCATAAAATCCCCTTGTATTGTAGAAAATATGCACTAAATCCGCCTACATTACAAAAAACTTGCATAAAACCCCCTCTATAGTTAACGGCGTTAACTTTTAACGGAAAAGGGGATTTCGTGCAAAGTAAAATAAAACACAAGGGGGTTTTACGCAAGCCAAAATACACAGGAGGACTTGGCGCAGGTTTCCCTTAACATAGGGGGGTTTTTATGATGTTTACCCCATTTTCCGTAATGCTACTGCACGATCATAATTTATCAATTAAAAATAATTAATAGCAACTTGACAAAAAAATATAATTAAGGCGTTGTTTGCAAAAGCATTTTGAAAGTGATTATGATCTTTTTTTTTGCTCATAATCTGTTTTCAGGTGTTCGCAAAATCAACTTTTGCTTTTACTTCTCTTAAAATGATCTGCTTTAAGCTAGTTTTTTAAAAGCACCCATAACCCTACCTTTTCTATTTAAGTTCATTTTTCGAAATAATTGTAAACACCCCCAACTTTTAGAAATAAACACTTAAAACTGACTTAACTCACAATCACTAACTTCTGCTTTTAAATAATCATTTGCAAACACCACCTAAGAAATTCAAAGTAATTAATATAACACACCTTTTATTTTATAAATTTTAATAAAAGTTTACTAATATAGTTGGTTGACCGATAATTATCAACCAACTTTTGATAATATTAGAAACCACCAACCAACCTATTATAGATGAGTTTGTTGAAATTTTCGACCCGATCCAATAGATTGGTTAAAAAAGATATTACCCGCCTAAAAATATGGTCGATAATGGGTCGATTAATGGATAAAAAACAACCTAGTCCCAACCCTATTTATATGAGGGTTTTGTTTGTTCGTTTTTTTTTTTTAATATTACATGACTACCTGCACAAAATGAGAATGTTTACATCTTACTTCTCAATGCTGATCAATGCACATTCATAGTGAACATACACTTTGAGTTGCTAATTGCCTGAGACTTCCCTTCAACGCAGTGTTTGGAAGTGTTTATTTTAGGCTTGTTTTCTTATTTTCATATAATTTTTATACTCGAATTTCATGAAAAACACTTAATCTTAAGAAAAACCTATTTCCAGCAGTTCTAATTATTTTCCGACTCTCGTTGGCGTAGAATGGAATGATGAGAACACGATAAAATTTTCCATATATCGTCTGATATTCTAGTTTGGCATACGTTATTATTCACTTAACTCATAAATTTACTGATATTGAAAAATATTCCTCTTACAATTTTATTTATATATGAGTTTATCTGCATATATAACTTAGATGTAGAAAAGTTGCCCACTGAAAATTTTCAGGATGCGCAAACATTTCTCTAGCTCGTCTGCAAATGAAACTAAATTGTGATGCAAATCTTACATTCAAACATCATTCTTTTTTTTTTCTTTTTTTTTATTCACGATAAATCTTGTCTTCTAGAACGTAAAGTAACCGTATCTTTCGGTGTAGGGATATTTGTAGAAGTTTCACTTTTTGATTATCTCATGTTAGCTAAATGAATAAAAACACTATCCAACTAAATTCATCACAAAAGAAAAGGAAAAAAAAAAGGAATATTGAATTAAATAGAAATGACGAATATATATAGGACATTATCGCATCTCTCATTTAAATACTACGTATATAATAAAATGAGTGGACGAAATCAATTCCACTGACACAAAGATCCGAGCCCAGTGGCTTCTTTAATTTCTTCAGGTGGCAGCCCTAATAACTGAATCCCTAGTTAATATATCTGTTGCCTCATATTCCTAGGTTACTTCGTCAGATAAAAAATACTATAAAAAGAAGTACATCTATCTATCTCTGCTCTGCGCAGCTGTGTGTGTGCGTCCGAATTCAGACATCAAATGGAATTATCTCTGCTGATCTATCCATCATCGTCGTTCTTTGAAGATCTCCACCGCCCACCGCCTCCTCCCGAACCTCCGCCGCCGCCATCATTTTTGTCTATCTAAAAGAAATGCATGATGGTCTACATGTAGTTTTCGTTTTTCATCTCTCATCTCCTGGTTAATTTGTTTGGTGCTAGCTAAATCATATCTAATTTGTTTGATTTTTAATTCCATATATATATATATATATATGCCAATGGATTTAAAAATCAAACTGTATCAATTTTCTTACTTCTACTCATCCAAGTAATAAATAAATATAAATGATCAACTCATATAGGTCGGTCAAAAAAATAAGATCAGAATGTTCTAGTTAGCTTTGTTGAAATTCAATGGTCAATGAGCAAGAGTAACAAAACAAACGGTTACTCTTTTCATTTTTATTCTCCAAAAAAATTAATATTCTCTAAGTATCAACAACTAATAACCAAATATGACAGCCAAAACCACCAAAAGTTGATGATTAATGAGAAAAATACAATTTACAGAAAATAAGGAAAAAAGAAAACATCACAATGAAAGAGGGAAATTCAATATGCACTCTACGATTACATGAATATAATCGTAGGGGGAATCATTGAAGTGTTTTTTTACCTACTATCAAGAATCTCAATTCATTAAGTCCTCAGAAACATAAACAAGTTATAGAAGACACGAAAATAAAACATACCAATGAAAAGGCCAATCGATATATACTTCAAGACCCTTTAAATTGCTCTTGCCTCGTTTTCACTCGGTAGTGAGATTCAATACCTTATGGTAAAAATAAATAAGATAACTAGAGAGATAAGCATAAGGCAAACATAAACTATAATTTCTTGCCGTCTTTCTAGTTTAAATCAGAGCCCTCGAGAATTATTCTTGTATGAAATATAACATCAAATATAAAGAAAATGTGCAAGTTCAACAAAAAATTAAGTAACATTAAATGATAAATAGTCCTTGAGGCCCTAAACACAAAAACGAAATATTAGGCTTACAAAGAACTATAATCGAAAGAAAAAACTACCTAAAAACTTACCGACATTGGCTAGCTTTAAAGCCATAGGTAATTATCGACATGGTACTTTTACTTGTAGAAAATTGACCTTAGTACCGTCAAAATTATAAGAACATAGACATCAAAACACACATTCATACAATACGGAGGGTTGCAGGCAATGAGAAAATTGAGTGTTTCTAGATTCCCAATGTATAGAATACATTTTCCTGCTAAATGACACATATATAAATTAAGACAAAGAAATAGAATTACATTAGAAGCAGAGACATTCTTTGTTGGTGAAAGAAGAGAACAAATGATAAAATTCTAATTTTTTTTCTAAACATTCATGACAAACTAGTATTTTGCTTAAATTGTTTCATTTATTCAGCATGAACGAATTAAAATTGCTAAATTCCAATTTAAAACATATAAAATGTTAATTTATTTAATGTAATACATTTTCTCCTCCTCCCACAATTACCATGTCCCATGTCGAAGAACAACCACGAGGATAAATAGCCAACATAGCCATATAGAACTATTTATCAAAATAAATTAGGGGTTTAGGGTTGGGATTTCAATTATTAGGATAAAAAGAGTTCGGAAGGATGGGCGTTGAATCCATTACCGTAACAAAGGGAATTGATCGGATTACCTTCGAACAAAGTGCTTTTTTCTTCTTCTGCATCGTTGCTTCTTCTGTGCCGTTGCTCGAAGAAAAACCACAGACTAGGTTTTTTTTTTCTCTAACAATAGAGTTTGAGTTGGGAACTCGATCGGCTGGGGTGAAAATAATAAATAGAACCAGAAAATCCTTTATTTATTTATTTATTTATTTTTCTCAAGTGTCCCTATATGTTTCAGAAATAAGAATAAAATTAAATGTCCCAATAAATTATACTTAAGGCATTTATAAAAATATGCCTCTAAAAGTTAAATGTCCTTATATGTTTTATAAGTACGAAAATTTTGTAAATGTCCCTAAAAATTATATTTGAGGCGTTTATAAAAAAATGTCCCTAACAAAGTGTCGCAATATCTACATTTTGTTGTAGTGTGTTTTTTGATTTGCATGTTTGGTTTGTGGCGTCGTCTATCTAAATTATTTATTGTTAGTTACCCATCAAATTTAGGGGTTTTCTGAAACTACTAAAATGATAATTTTCATGTAAATTTTTAACCCCATGATCCCATTTGAATATACTTATTTGGATCTTCCAGTGAATGCATATAAACACCGAACATGTTGTTTGTATCATTAAATAAAGATAGATTTGTCGTTTTATAACACTATATTTTTACTAAATTTAATGATTTTCTTGTTTTAATTACGTGAACGTTTTCTTAAGAATAAAGTTTACAAAATCTCACTATTTCTATGTTTTTTGGACAGACATCGTGTTATGGTTGTGGCCCAATGTGTTTGGGCCTATAGCTCAATATCTCAATTAATACACACACACTTGTCTATGGGAATGGCCCAACCAGAAATAAGCCCATCAGTGGGAATGTGCTAGAAGGCTCAATATGAACCCTTGGATTAACTTGATCTTGGCCGTTCATTTTGACTGACTCTCCCTCTCCCCCTTGTACTCTCATTTCCCGTTTTGTGCCCTAGACAATCTCTGTTCTCTCATTTGGTCCCCCTCTGCTCTTTTCCTCTTTAGCTCCAGCAACCATGGGCCATCCGCCGCCGTCGGCCGTGCTTGTCCCTTCAACGGCTAACTTTGACTGGAGCTCCTATTTAATGCGGGGAGATGAGTGGTAGAGGGTAAGACCTAGAAAAATAGCCTAATTTCAATTACCTTGCCTCTTTCTGTGAGTTGGGTCTGTGGTGAGTGGGTGAGGTGATGAGTGCATCATCTTCTTGGTCTTACCTCGAATCTGGGTGGTTTAGGGTTTTGAGAGGAGAGAGGGATTGGAACTCTGTGATTGGTGCAATCCTAGATTGTGTGTGTGTGTAACAGTGGAGACCTTTGTGAATCTCTGGTGTGAATCGGTTTGGAAGACTGAGCTGTCTTCAATTTCATTCTTCTGTTTATACACCTATTTTTATCCTTTGTGTTTATTTACTAACATCACTTCTGAGTTTGTTTGTAAGTTTCTTCATGGGGAAACCCAACACATCGCGACACAGTTTATAAAGTCTCTATTGTAATTAATTTATTCTTGACCAACCGATGAAGTTTTGGTAGAGAAGAGTGTCGAGCAATATTCTTGCCAGCGGCTCAACAATGGTAATACAAACTTCCATGTGGCACAGTTACAAGGGGCATACTCAAGCATTATGAGTGATACTCTGCATCTTACGCTCCACGTAAATGAAAACCCTCTTATTTTTCCTTTCCTGGTCAATACCACAAAATCTATGCACACTTTTGAGAACAAAAACATATTCGAAATCCTTCTTTGAATCAGCATGTTTGGAATAATGCCACAAATATGAAAAAGTGGTACACATTTTCTATCTATCTATCTATCCTATCACTTGAATCTTTGCATATCTGATTTTTTTGAACCTAGTGTGGATAATCTTCCTTTACTCAGATAGCCCTTGTTTGGTTTTTTTTTTTTTTTTTCTTTTTTCATTGTTTAGGCATTGTCTACCGCATAAACTATAAAATCACTACCAATTAGAGTAATTGATGCGAATTCTAAGAAGGATATTGATGATATTGCTGATGTTGCATTTCCCAAAGCACCATGGAATAAGAAGGTTCTACTTTGCGATAAAAGTGATGCAGAGTATCACATATACTGTTTGCGTCCGCCCGTTGTCACTGTGCCTCAAGGAAGTTGTTTTTGCCCTTTTTGTGCCGACATGAATATGGATCGAGATTCTCCTTCTACCAAAACACCGGTCGGTCAAGAGAAAATAAACTGAGGAGAGATTCCATAAACTTTTGCATTTTTTTTATGGATGGTACGAACTTATAATGGATCATAAACTGAAGAGCAAAACAATTATGAAACACGGTATATGGAATATCTAGTGCATATTGAAATAAACCGCGTTGTGTACGTCTGGGTTTGTAATATTTCATCAACACAAGCAGGAAATGTGGGCAAAAAAAAATCTGGCATTCATTCTGTTACTGTACATTCTAATGCTTCGACCTACACGGGCTTCATTAACAGGCCCATGGGCCTGGATATAGACTGTAGAAACTATGACTATGGGATCGGTGGGCCCGGAACACAGCCCGTGTCCGAGGGTGGTTCACAGCTGGTGGTGCCGCCGTCTGATTGGCGGAGAACTGTTGCATTTTGGTGGTGAAATGTGTCTGTACGTGGTTCAGCATTTTGGTGGTGAACGACTTTGTTTATATACATCTTAAGTTAAGTACTACATTCAATATCATATGAGGGCTTTGGTTTTTAGGAAATAAAAATTACAGAACTAACAGCACAAAATGAAATCCTTACATCCTACATCTTTTTTTTTTTTTGAGTAAACATCCTACTTCTCAATGATAACTATATGCATATTTATAGTGAATATTATTACATGGGTTTGGAACTGGATTGGTCGGTCGATTACAGGCCTAAAAATTGAACTCTCCGACAAATCAATGTTGCTCAAATTTAAAAATTATTGCGACCCAACCTTCGTGGGTCGATTGATGATTGACAATCGAATATTTAATTCAGAAATGGGTTGGTTGACGGCTATCCATATTCTACAATAAAAGCTTTCACATTATATCAAGTGTCCCTACTCCAATGATCAGTTATTAGTTCAAAATAATTAATTGCCATTCGACAAAAAATACAATCCCGTAAATTCAAACTAATTATAAACATGCAAAATTATGCTATATTATCATAATCACGCATCAGTTCCTAACAATTAATTGCAAATTAACAATAACTACTTCAAGGTTCAAACTCCAACCTCTTGCAAATTTAAAAAAAATAAAAAAAAATCACACCTTAAATTTAGAAATTACAACTATATTTTATTATTAGGGATTATTTTAGGGACCGGATGTTAGAGAATATTATATTATAGAACTCTCCTAATATTAGGATTCTAGTATGATTGAGTTACCTAGATTAGTTAGGATTTAGTTACCTAGTCAAACTCTATTACCTTACAATATTTCTCTATATATATTCCATGTAATCAACCCATAACATAATGGGGGTTTCTATTCTATTCTTCCTATATGGTATCAGAGCACCAGGTTTAGGTTTTTTAACCTAGCCGCCTTTCTTCTTCATGGCGGTGAAAACCTAGCCGCCTTTCTTCTCTATGGCGGTGACCACCCAATTTTCTCCCTCCCCCGGTGGTGGTACTCTAATATAACTATCCATCAAGCTAATTACATCTTGGTGCATAACCCCTCCATTTTGAATTTATTTTGACAGACCTCCCTCGCCCACCATAAAATACTTCAAAATGCCCTTTTAAAACCAATTTTAAACCTTAGCCAACTCACAGTCGTCTCTCTCTTGCTCTCTCAAATTTCAGATTCAAATCATACCCCCATAGATCTCTAACCGACGAAGTTGCTTTCCGGAGTCATAACTCTCCCTCTGGTGGTCGGAATTCGATGGTTTAACAACCGTTAGATTCCTCTCGTCGAGCACTTTCTTTTGGTGGTGGTTTCATTCACTTTGGAGCACTCGATCTGTTCCTGCAATTGTTTTACAGTCGGCGCGTATTTCAACGACGGTGGGTCTTGCCGGATGTGTAATGTGTGTTCCGGCAGTCGGAATTTGACAAGCTACCCACCTTTGTATTCCTCTCGTCGAGATCTATATTTTGACAACAATTTCTTTCATTTTTCTATTGTTAGTTTTATTTATGTATTTTTTCATTTGTGAGCACGGAACCTTGGGTGGTAAGCGGCGGCTAGGATTTTGGTAGGAGGCGCTTGGGGTGAGGAGCTATTAGTGGTTTGTTCTAAAATTCGTAGCATTTCGCAGCTATGTCTTCTCTCTCTCTCTCTCTCTCTCTCTCTCTCTCTCTCTCTCTCTCTCTCTCTCTCTCTCTCTCTCTCTCTCTCTCTCTATCTCTCGATCTCTTACTGTTTGTTGATTTTTGAGTGTTTTGATGTTTCTTCATTTTTTGTTGATTTGCACTAAAATAATTTAGTTGTTTTGATTTTGCAATAGCGGCTTAATAAAAGCCATAGATCCTCTCTTTGAAGGTGTCAAAAAATTTGGTTGAAGTTACATCTACTTCAAATTACAGTGTTCAACTGACTGTATACATTACTAGTTACATAGAGTAACATGTAAAGTTACATATGCATATATTTAATTTGTGTATCTTTTATTTGTATATTTTTACTAGTTATGAGGTGATTTATAATATAAATATTTAAATTTTAATTTTTTGTTGTTGGGGTATGTCTTTTGTATAAGCTAGTATGTGTGTGTACATAATTGATCGACTAAAAATATTAGCTAAAAAAAAAGAACATAACTACGAATGACTATAGTTTACTACAATACCTACATATAGTTATTTTCAGTACAGGAAACATATTGATTTTAAATAAAAAAAATTAAAAAAAAAAGAAAAAATTAAAAATAAATCTTAAAAAAATTAAATATATTAATTAAAAAATAATAAATTAAATAAACATGTTTTTAAAAACAAATATAAATATAAATAAATCAGCGAAAATGCTAAATGCAGAACCAGAGAAATGATGAATGTAGTTTGGCGGAAAATTGCATATAAAGGCAGTATAGTACTATCGCCTCTTCAGGGGGTATGTCAAATGATGATTTTGGCTTGAGTTTATTCCTAGTTTATTAGGCACCTATGAGTGTATATAAAATAAGCCCATTTTATTAATACATGCATACAACTGGTTGAGCGATAATTATCGGTCAACCATCTTTTGATGATATACAAGATTAGGAGGATTGATTAGAAGTTGGGTTGTAGAAGCTAGTGAGTGATTAGCTTTTTCTTTTTTCAAATTATAGATATTGCAATTGAGTCCCTAGATATTATATTATTTATATTTAATGAAATGAATATGAGGGTATTATAGTAATTTTATGTATAAAAATCCCATCGTCAGTCGCATAATCTGAGTTCGCAACACAAACTCAAAGCTAGGGGGGAAAGTATACATTTGAAACTCATATGGGGGTTTGAGTGATCGATCTTTTATCACAATTACTTTTCTGCAGTTCAAGGTTAGACATAGGTATTATTTGCAAATTCTCTTAATAGTAGATGTTGTAAAAAGTAAAAAAAAAAACCCATTTACAGCCGTTCTAATTATTTTCCGACTCTTGTGTCAAAGAACCGAACTATGATAACATGATAAAACTGCCATAGATCGTCTAATCTAGTTTGGCATATGTTATTATTCACACAACTCCTAATTTTTTAACGATATCGGAAAATATTAATGTCACAGTACGAATTATGAGTTTAACTGCATATCAACATTATTACTATAAAAATGTATGCATACACGTTAAAGTATGAGCAAACGATAAATTATATTTATAAAAAAAGAAAGTTTCACGTACTTGAACACATGTACAATCTTATCGTTTAAACATCTTATATTTAATTTCATTTATACAACTGAGATGCAAAAACGTTGTCCAATTACTTTTGGGGTTGCCTATAAGTAAATTTGGATGTAGTCGCGGTCGTTATTTTTCAACATATATACATCTACATTCAAAACATAATTTATTTATTTTTAACGATAAATCTTGTCTTCAAAGACGTAAAGCAATGGTGTACTTTGGGAGAGGGATGTTTGCAGTTGAACTCTGGAGTATCTCATTTATGAATAACAATCCAATCCAATTAAATTCATCAAAAAAAAAAAAAGAAAGAAAGAAAGAAAATTATTAAACAAGAAAATTACACAGCTCTGTCCAAATATAACATACATCCATAGAAATGGAATTCTCTCTCCTGATTTATTAATCGTTCTTTGATGATGTCCATCGCCCACCGCCTCCTCCCGAGCCTCTTCCGCCACTTTTGCCTTGACGTTTATCTATGGTTTGTGATATGATCCTAGCAAGCTCCAAGATGAAGAATTGGTAGAAGCGCAAGCGTACGAGTTTTAAGAGGATATTCGATTTTACCTTGGAGAAGAAAAGCTGGAATCAAATGTTTGAGATGTGTATGGTTTGGAATTGGAAGAAAAGAAAGAGAAGAATTCGTTGGACAAGTCGAATTCCATGCATCCGAGATTCTCGTCTATTCCGGCAGAGTTTACCATTCGAGTTATAACTCTCGCATCTGAAGTCCATTTAAGCTGATTCAAAATGATTCGGAAAGCTAACTGAATGATATACAACTTTCATGCTTTGAGCAAAGACATATCCGAAGTGTAACAGTGTCGAAATGGAGCTTAAATTGCATGCACGTGCACAACCAATTGTCTACGCGAGTTTAGAAGAGTGATCGAGAAGTCGACTTGAAGATCAAGTTATCTAATTTAATTATGCACGTTTTAATTTATGATTTATTATGTTTTTATTATTTTAGAGTCTTTTATGGTTATGATTTGCTTATTTATTTATTTCCTTATTATAGTTTAGGTAGAAGTCCCTTTCCTTGTGAAAAAGAAGTCTTTTAAACTTTATAAATAGGTTGCCACTTTGGCTTATTTGAAGGAACGCATTTTGATGAATTAATTGAGTTTTTGAGAGATCAATTCTCATTCGCTGTTCTACAGCATTTTTCTGGATTTTACAAGTGGATTCTTGTAATTTTCTTAGCGCCATAATATTGGTTTCTGGTTCTTTATAACCACGGGGTCAATATTATATTTCACCTTGATAAGAATGGTTTCTAGCTCTTTATAGTTATGGGGTCATTATTCCGTGCTTCCGCCAAACTTGAATCTTTGTTTTTGGGTGTCTTTGATCTTGCTTCCGCGTAGGGTATTGGGATCTCCTAACGAGTTCTACGGGGTTCGTATCAATTGGTTATCAGTTGGTAACCAGAGCCAACATCCAAAACATGTTTCGCCTATCCTTTATCTTGATTGTTGAGTTAGTCCTTTTTTTGTGTCTTCGTTTTGTTTTTCGTCTCGTATCTATTGTTGTTGAGTCTTCTACTCTTTCGTTTTTGTTTATATAGAGTCCAAAAAACAAAAGACCCAAAAAAAATTCGGAATTTATTTTTGTTTGAAGCTTCTTAGAGTCTAAGTTAGGTTTTGTCTAGAGTCTTCGTCAAAAAAAAAAAAAAGAAAAAAAAAAATATTTGATTTCTTTTCTTGTTTAGAGTTCCTTCAAGCCCATGTTAGGTTTATTAGTGTCAAAAAAAATCTAAATAAATAATTTTTTTTAATTATGTTCGAGAAGGCCTGTTATAAAGGAGAAAAAATTGAGCAGTGTAGGATGTCGCCAATGGATAAATGCTTCCAGGAACTCCAAGATCGGATGGAAGGAATCGTTACCCAACTAAAGAAACTACGCAAAGATCAACATGTTCGAGGGCCATACGTACGACGTGATGTTCACCAACCAGTTTTACCTTATCCCCATAAAGAGGTAGATCGTGATGGAAATTTTGGTGTGAACGCTACAAAATCAACGAAGGAGAGTATGGGACGAGGGTCTGGATTGGATAAATCGAGCCGATGATATTTTGGTCGAGAAAGAGATGGCGTAGATCAAAACCGTAGCTCAATGAAGTTGATTATACCACCCTTCAAAGGTAAAAGTGATCCCGAGGCGTACATTCAATGGGAAAGAAAGGTTGAACACGTATTCGCTTGTGATTACTATTTCGAAAAGAAAAAAGTGAAGCTCGTCGTTGAAGCGTTCACTGACTATGCAATTACTTGTTGGGACCAATTTGTCTTAACTAGGCGCCGCTGTGGTGAACCACCAATTGATGATTGGGAGTCCATGAAGGGAGTTATGAGAAAGAGGTTCGTTCATGCCCATTATTATAGGGAATTGAAGATGCATAGCTTGGGGCAAGTTGCTAAGTTAGAAGAAAGGAATTCATCGATTTGGGAATCACATAGGAGATCTTCAACGAGCCAAACGAGAGAACCATTACAAAAGCTCAAAGCAGAGGAAATTCTACGAGACAAAGGAGACTACGAGGAATTGAAGAGAAAGGGTGATTCTTTATCGCCCCCGAAAAGGAATTAAGATGCTTGTCAAGATTTTGAGAAAGAGAACGCTCAAACAGATTTGGGAGTTATTGATGCTAGTTGAGGAAGAAGTAAGTGAGAATATTGAGTTGCAGCCCGAGGAGGACGAAAAGTGCAAAACCGCCCCACCAGTTGAAGAAGAAATTAAAGGTTCGAATTCGAGGACGGATCCTTTTGAAGAGGTGGAGAATGATATGATTCAGTCATGCATCGAAGTTAATGCCGAGCTAACCAGAGAGAAAACGTCCATTGTGCATTACGATGAGATGGTGGTGTTGAGGTTTGATGCATTGGGGCTTCGAGCTACAAAATACTCACGTTCATATCCACGTCAATGGCTTCTAGATAGTGTGCTTGGAGATGTGGTGCAGAGATGTGTAAGTTCGCTACCAAACAGAGAGATCGATCTTGTTTACACTCCTTGTGATATTTGTCCGGATTCGAGGACGAATCCTTTTAAAGAGGGGGAGTATGATACGATCCTAGCAAGCTCAAAAATGAAGAATTGGAAGAAGCGCAAGCGTACGCGTTTTAAGAGGATATTCGAGTTTTCCTTGGAGAAGAAATGCTGAAATCAATGTTTGAGATGTGTATGGTTTGGAATTGGAAGAAAAGAAAGAGAAGAATGCGCTGGACAAGTCGAATTCCATGCATCCGAGATTCTCGCCTATTCTGGCAGAGTTTACCATTCGAGTTATAACTCTCACATTTGAAGTCCATTTACAATGATTCGGAAAGCTAACTGAATGATATACAACTTTCATGTTTTGAGCAAAGACATATCCAAAGTGTAACACTGTCGAAATTGAGATTTAATGGCTGGCACGTGCACAACCAATTGTCTACGCGAGTTTAGAAGAGTGATCGAGAAGTCGACTTGAAGATCAAGTTATCTTATTTAATTATGCACGTTTGAATTTAGGATTTATTATGTTTTTATTATTTTAAATTCTTTTATGATTAGGAGTTGCTTATTTATTTATTTCCTTGTTATAGTTTAGGTAGGAGTAATTTTCCTTGTGAAAAAGGAGTCTTTTTAGACTTTATAAATAGGTTGCCACTTTGGCTTATTTGAAGGAACGAATTTTGATGAATTAATTGAGTTTTGGAGAGATCAATTCTCCTTCGCTGTTCTACAGCATTTTTTGGGATTTTACAAGTGGATTCTTGTAATTTTCTTAGTGCCATAATATTGGTTTATGGTTCTTTATAACCACAGGGTCAATATTATATTTCACCTTGATAAGAATGGTTTCTAGCTCTTTATAGCTATGGGGTCATTATTCCGTGCTTCCGCCAAACTTGAATCTTTGTTTTTGGGTGTCTTCGATCTTGCTTCCGCGTAGGGTATTGGGTCTCGTAACGAGTTCTACGGGGTTCGTATCAGTTTATGTCGCAAAGAAATGGATGATTAGGGTATAACATGTAGCTTTTTTTTTCTTTTTGTTTTTTTTTTGCCATCTTGATGCGAAATCAAATTGAATTTGTTCGATTTTTTTGATTCCAGATTTGATATATATGACGTGACTGATGTATTTAAGATTTTTTCTGATCTGCATGTTTGGTTTTCTGAAACTATTGAAATGTTGATTTAGGTGATTTTTTGTGTGTATTTAAATTGTAAGTAGTTTCCGATTTTGGCTGTTTCGGATTTGTTTTTATAGAATGTGGATTTGTTACTTTCTTTACTGATGAAAACTTATGAAAAAACAAGGCTTTATAAATTTACTGATTTCCTTGTCTTCAATTACGTGAACGTTTTCTTATGAACGAAGTTTGCAAAATCTCACTCTTTGTTTCTTTTTTTGGACAGGCATACGGTATTGCGACAAAGTTTATTAAGTCTCTCTTCAATTTAATTTATTCTTGACCAACCGATTAAGTTTTGGTAGAAGAGAGTCTCGAGGAATATTCTTGACAGCGGCACAACAATGGCAATACAAACTGTTAGAGTAGGTGACCAACAAGCCAACATGTGGCAGTGGTCTTTCGTATTTATTATTGTAATAGACGAACCTTTATTCGTATTAATGATAAAACAACTTGGCATTCTATATCTTTGTCCCTTTGTCACAAGCATAGATATAGTCCTTACAGTTATTACAAGTACTAGTAATTGATCGTTAGGATCGTGAGATATTTTCTTAAGTATTATAACTGTTAAACGTGTTCCTAGTCGAAGGGTTACGCCACCAATGAGGATATCGGCCTCTCCCATTAAGAGACTAGCAGTTAGTGTATGTGCACTGCATCTCATCAGTAAACGGTATTGTGATATCGGCATGCATAAGTGGGTGCTCGTAAGTTGACGAGTTCACTGAACTCCCTCACCCTAGAAATCTCTAAGTGGTTCCCAATAATCGAGTAGAGATATCTATGGTATAGTTGTACACCATTAGTCCTTATGACCTAGACATCACCGTGACTTCACTAGAGGACCTGCTGTATCGTGACCTGTCCCTGAGTTCCACCGAGGACCATCCCAAGGGCCAGTGTTCGTGCAGTCCGAAATCTAGTGGGAGGTCTGTGCATTGTAGTCGGGGATTCGATCGCTAGAATAGTCTTGGATGTCCTGTGTGTTCTGAAAGTTTGTAATCATTCTAAGTCTCTGGCCAGAGCTGACTAAGTGATGATTAAAGAATTCGATTCTCTAAGTCATGCACGTAACGATTACAACACTTAGAACGATCGCACCGTTATTGAACATATAAAGAGGTCTCGACGAACCAATGCCTCTAGTTCAATCGGGACATATGTATCGAAGGGACCGTACTGTACGTTAACTATATCTGAAGGTTCTTGCAGGCACTTCATTTGTATCTAGGGAATCATGACGCGTAGTTGCTAGACGCCAATCTTGATTCGTTGGGTGATTAAGGTGAAACGAGCTTCATCTTAATCGTAACTCTAAGGGACTAGTTTTGACCACAAAGGGTTGTGGGCCCACGGCTAGCTTACACCTGAACCATCGAGGGTCACACTGCTCGTGCACATGAGATCTTTGAATAAACGGTCAGAGATAAAATAGTTTATCATTGCATGATTGGAAGTCAATATGATTGGATCCAACATTCGTAATTTGGAATTATGAATGAGAATAAGAAAAGGAAAAGAATAGGCGAACATTGTAGTAGACTTTCTAAATCGGGAAGTTTCCAAATTTAGAAAGTACACTGAACTAGGGTTTCCACTTTTGGAAAGTTGGAAATTGAGAGTTGGCACTCGTAATGACGAGGACTTTATAATGATTCCAAAAATGTAATCGTTGCAATTTTTCGGTTATTGAATTAAGAGAGACGAGCAAGTAAAAGTACTAACGGACTTAAGCTGTTGGGCCCGGTCCAACTTAAGCCCGCTAGGGTTTTATGCAAGACATATAAATACTAGATTTATAGGTCTTACAAAAACACAACAAAAACCTTAACCCTAGCCGTCCCCTCTCTCTCTCTCTCGGCCACTCTCCCCAGCGGCCACCGCCGCCGTCGCCCCGCCATTTCGCCGGAATCGGCCATTCGTTGGCCGATTGTTTTCGGTAGTTCTTTCCTTCTCTTTTTCTTCCGTTTTTTTTCTAACTATTACGTCTCTAGTGCCACGTGTTTAGTAGATCGAAGTATACGAGGTGAAATCCGAGAGGAGGAAGATCGAAGATCGAAGAATCGAGGAGCAGCACACGAGCCGAAGCCGCACGTGATCCCACGCGCCGCCCGAAGACCGCGCGTGAGATATACGCGCCGCCGTGGCCGTCTCGCCGCTGCTGCCCCGGATTGTACGGATTGGTTTCCGTAGCAATCTCGACCTGCTTAGCGCTCCTACCTCACGCTTCAAGAGGTAAACACGCGAACTTAATGTTCTTGATTCGTTTACGTTTAAACTATATATTCATGTTTGCTTTCGTATGATTTTATGTGTCTACGTGAAATCGTTTTAAATCGTTGCGAGCATGTTAGTTGGTTTAAATGCGAGCATGTTAATTGATTTAAATTCAGTTAAACAATTAAGCATGTATGTAGTTTTTAACTTCGCTGGAAGCGCAAAGGTACGCGATTAATTGATTTAATTTATCGAGCATGTGTTTATGTGTTTTAAATTCGTTTAATTCGCATAAAATTTTTGTTTTCCGCTGCGTACACGTGTTCGAAACCCAACACCAACTTCCATGTGGCATAGTGGCAGGGGCAGACTCAAGCAGTATGAGTGATACTCTGCATCGTTACACTTTACGTAAATGAGACCCTCTTATTTTTCCTTTTCTTCACCAATACCACAACAACTCTGCGCAAATTTGAGAACATAAACATATTCGAGATCCTTCTTTGAATCCGCATGTTTTCGAATAATGGCATACATTTGAATCCTTACATTTGAAAGAGGTACATATTTTCTATGTATATATGTATGTATAACTTGAATTTGTGCATATCTGAGTTTTTTGAACCTAGTATGCTTATTCTTGCTTTACTCACATAACCCTTGTTTGTTTGTTTGTTTTTTTTTTTTGTTTTTTTATTAAAACTTATTTAGGTAGTTTGTCCACAGATTGTTGATGCTGCAATTCCAAAAATGATGCAGAGTATCACTCATATTGTTTGCGTCTACCCGTTGCCAGTGTGCATCAAGGAAGTTGGTTTTGCCCTTGTTGTGCCGGTGACAATAATATTACTCGAGATTTTCCTTCTACCAAAACATCGGTTGTTGGTCATAAGAAAATTAAAGAAACTGAAGAGAGATTCCATACATGTATTTAGTTCACTAGAGGTGGACATGTCTACACTACATAATGATTGATAAAATAAAGCATTTATTGATTAATTTAATAATTTGAATTTCTTTTATTTTAATTAGTTCAATATTATTTTAACTCAGGCTCATAATTATGGGAAAAAAAAGAAGAGGTTTTTTCATCATTTATAAAATAAAAAATATAAAACAATTGTGTATTATGATACCTTCTATTTGTGTGTGGTTCAGCATTAATTTGTTTATATGTATCTTATAAGTGGAGTACTACGTACAATCATATGAGGGTATTGGTTTTTTCATCTCATGACTTTTATACTCGAATTTCATGAAAAACATTTAAAACCTGTTTGACTATTATAAGCTTCTAAAAACATCTTATAAGATGCTTAAGAGCTTATAAGCTGTTTAAAAGTGTTTGGTAAAAAAATTAGAACATATCTTATTTTTTCAAAAAATAAGCTGTTAGGGAGCTTATAAGATGTTTTTAGATATTAAATTCTGAGCGGATCAGCCGATATTTAATATAAATCGGATTCCACTAATTTTTTGACATCTGGCACTCTTAAGTCTTAACTCTTAATTAGGGTTAGAGTGGCTACGGGTTATGCTTGGGTTTGTTTATATTGTTTTTTTTTCCATTTTTTTCTCCAATTATTAGAATCCTAATTATATTTTTTATTTAAACTATCCACGTGTCAATCATCCTATGACATCCGATATTCCTATTAAAATAGGTCATCCGGTCTAAATTTGCACAATTTTAGAAAAGTACCTCCACCCCACCTTTTTTCGTTAATATCTTATTTGATTATTTACTAAAACACTCAAAATACGAAATTACCCTCAAATTGTTTATTATATTACACGAATACTAATAACATTTACATTTTATCAAAACAACGTATTCTTGTAATCAAGATTCATTGTTAGTTAAAATATAATTACCATAATAATTGTAAAACAAAATGTTCTCTATTTACAATTTTATATGTATATAAAACATCCGAATATTATTATTATCTCAATAATAAATTATATTTCTTTTATCTATAAAAACAAAATTACATTTCTTTTACGACCTTTATTTTATATTAATATATTAATTGTATATTATTATTTTTATTTGTAAAATTAATTTATAAATATTATAATAATATTTTAGGAACAAAAGTATTTGAGTCAAATAACTTTAACAGTTATAATGGTGTCATATATTTTTTTTTTCATTATAGCGATAAATAGACCTTTTATTTCCAAACAACTTATAAGAACTAATATTAACTTATAATCTACATATCCAAACACCATAAAAAATAATTTTTAAAATAAGATCTAACAACTTATCAGTTCCTAAAATATCTCATCAGATGTAGGAACTTATAAGATGTTTTATATAAGCTTAGCCAAACGGGCTCTTAATCTTAAGAAAAACCCATTTCCAGTTGTTCTCATTATTTTCCTACTCTCGTTGACGTAGAATCGAACACGATAAAATTGCCATAGATCGTCTGATAATAATCTAGTTTGGCACAAGTTATTATTCACGTAACTCATAAATTTTTACTAATATAGAAAACAAATCCTCTTACAACTTTAGTTATGAGTTTATCTGCATATCAACATTATTAATATTAAAATTTACGCATTCACATTAATGTATGAGCAAACTATAAATTATATTTGTAAAATACGAAAGCTTCACGTATTTAAACACATGTACAATCTTATCTTTCAAACATCTTACTTGTAATTTCACTTATATAGCTTCAATGTAGAAAAGTTGTCCAATTAATTTTGGGGACGCACAAACATTTCTCTAGCTCGTCTGCAACGGCAACTAAATTTTTGATGCAAATCTAACATTCAAAACATCATATTATTTTCTTTTGTTTTTTTATGATAAATTTGGTCTTCTAAAACGTAAAGTAACCGCGTCTTCGGTATAGGGATGTTTGTAGAAGTTTCACTCTGTTACTCTCTCATTTTAGCTAAATGAATAACAACCTTGTCCAACAAAATTCAGCATAAAAGAAAATGAAAAAAAAGGAAAATAAAATAGAAGATGACGACATAGGATATTTGATTATTTTCTCATCTCTCATTTAAATATTACTTGGAATAAAATGAGTCGAAAAAGTCAATTCAACTGAGACAAAGATCCGAGCCCAATGGGCATGATTTCTTCCGGTGGCAACCCTAAGTGAACACTAGCTATTATTATATCCGCCTCACTTTCCTAGGTTTAGTATTCACATAAAATTACTATAAAAAAAAAGTGCAGCTGTGTCCGAATACAGACATCAAATGGATGATTTGTCTCTGCTGATGTATCCATCGTCGTCGTCCATAAAAGATCTCCACCGCCCACCGGCTCCTCCGGAATATTATGGGTAATTACCATAATAATTATCATAATAATTGTAAAACAAAATGTTCTCTATTTACATTTTATATGTTTATAAAACACCCGAATATTGTTATTATCTCAATAATAAATTAAATTTCTTTTATCTATAAAAACAATTACATTTCTTTACAACCTTTATTTTATATTAATATATTAATTTTATATTATTATTTTTATTTGTAAAATTAATTTATAAATATTATAATAATATTTAAGGAACAAAAGTATGTGAGTCAAATAACTTTAACAGTTATAATGGTGTCATGTATTTTTTTGTCATTATACCGATAAACAAACATTTTATTTCCAAACACCTTAACAACTTATAAGAACTAATATTAACTTATAATCTACATATCTAAAAAACATAAAAAAAAATTTTAAAATTAGATCTAACAGCTTATCAGTTCCTAAAATATCCTATCAGATGTAGGAGCTTATAAGATGTTGTTGGGATTTATTATTTAATATATTATTTCATTATTAATTAGTTAGTATTTTATTATTAATTAATTAGAATAGTATATTTAGGATAAATATTTAGCCGTGTATTTAGTTATTAGGATAGATATTAAGTATTTTATTAGTTTAGGTAATTATCTTTCCTAGTTAGATTAGGATTCTAGGGTTTTATTCGCTTTAAATAGTCGTCTTGTGCTAGGGTTTTTATAATGAAGAGAAATAATAAACAAGAGTTTTCTTACGTTCAGTAAAGAAATCTTATGATACACAAGAGATCGTATCAATTGGTATCAGAGCGAAGTTGCGATTAACACCAACGCTTCGTTAGCAAGGCAGCGATTACATCAAAGCTACGCTGGAGCAAAGTTGAGATCACATCAAAACTTTGTGAAAATCATGATGTCAGAAACAAGACGGTGGGAGCGATTGGAGAAATCCGTAGAGAGATTACGGATTAATTTTCAGAAATTGCTCGAACAAAGTCAAGGACGACGTCAACGCCATCACAAAAGCCGAAGGGACCGCTGCCGAAGGGACCGCCGCCCGTCACCGCCACCGCCGCTGCCGCTGCCGAGCCTATTCCCGGAGGAAGAGGAAGAAGACGACGATGACTTTTTCGAAGAGTCACCGCCACTACCACCGCCGCCGCCGTTGCCGAGCCTATTGCCGGAAGAAGAGGAAGAGGACGACGATGACTTTTTCGAAGAGCCCCAAATATTTGTGAGTTCGCCCAAAGAAGAAGAATCAAATTCCACTGAGATAAAGGGAGACGAAGAACCGATGGTCAGTTTGGAGGAGACAAAATATGAAAAGACGATTAAAAAAGTTTATCTATCGGGAAAAAAATTGAGTATTTTCGCAAAAGTAGCCTTTGGAATCTCTTGGGGTCAGCAAGAGCCATGTGTTAAAGAGCTTGGTCGTTCGTCGTGTTTTTCGGATTCATTCGGAAAGAAAGTCGATGAAGTCAAACATAGATGGAAACGCAAGACGAACCTTGAGGACAAGATTCATTTCAAGCGGGGTGGAATGTTGGGATTTATTATTTAATATATTATTTCATTATTAATTAGTTAGTATTTTATTATTAATTAATTAGAATAGTATATTTAGGATAAATATTTAGCCGTGTATTTAGTTATTAGGATAGATATTAAGTATTTTATTAGTTTAGGTAATTATCTTTCCTAGTTAGATTAGGATTCTAGGGTTTTATTCTCTTTAAATAGTCGTCTTGTGCTAGGGTTTTTATAATGAAGAGAAATAATAAAGAAGAGTTTTCTTACGTTTCGTAAAGAAATCTTATGATACACAAGAGATCGTATCAGATGTTTTAAATAAGCTTAGCCAAACGGGCTCTTAATCTTAAGCAAAACCCATTTCCAGTTGTTCTAATTATTTTGCAACTGTCGTTGACGTAGAATCGAACACGATAAAATTGCCATAGATCGTCTGGTAATAATCTAGTTTGGCACAAGTTATAATTCACATAACTCATAAATTTTTACTAATATAGAAAAATATTCCTCTTACAATTTTAGTTATGAGTTTATCTGCATATCAACATTATTACTATTAAAATTTACGCATTCACATTAATGTATGAGCAAACTATAAATTATATTTGTAAAATACGAAAGCTTCACGTATTTAAACGCATGTACAATCTTATCTTTCAAACATCTTACTCGTAATTTCACTTATATAGCTTCAATGTAGAAAAGTTGTCCAATTAATTTTGGGGACGCACAAACATTGCTCTAGCTCGTCTACAACGGCAACAAATTTTTTGATGCAAATCTAACATTCAAAACATCACATTATTTTCTTTTGTTTTTTTATGATAAATTTTGTCTTCTAAAACGTAAAGTAACAAAGTCTTTGGTAAGGGATGATTGTAGAAGTTTCACTCTGTTACTATCTCATTTTAGCTAAATGAATAACAACCTTGTCCAACAAAATTAAGCATAAAAGAAAATGAAAAAAAAAAAGAAAATTAAATAGAAGATGACGACATAGGATATTTGATTATTTTCCCATCTCTCATTTAAATATTACTTGGAATAAAATGAGTAGAAAAAGTCAATTCAACTAACACAAAGATCCGAGCCCAATGGGCTTGATTTCTTTAGGTGGCAACCCTAAGTGAACCCTAGCTATTATTATATCCGCCTCACTTTCCTAGGTTTAGTATTCAGATAATATTACTATAAAAAGGAGTGCAGATGTGTCCGAATACAGATATCAAATTGATGATTTGTCTCTGCTGATTTATCTATCGTCGTCGTCCATTGAAGATCACCACCGCCCACCGGCTCCTCCAGAACCTCCGCCGCCACCATTTTTGTCTGGATGATGGTCCACAGATAGTTATCTTTTTTGATCCCTCATCTCTTGATTAATTTGTTTGATTTTTAATTCCATATATATATATATATATATATATATATATATATATATATATATATATATTATAGATGTTATATGATTTGCATGCTTGGTTCATCGCGTCCTTGATCTAAATTATTTATTGCTATTTACCGATGAAAGTTAGGTTTTTATGAAACTATTAAAATGATGATTTTCGTGTTTTTACTCGTATTTAGATTTTCAGATCTTAATAACTGAATTTGGTAAGTAATTTCGGATTTGTATTTACTGAATGTGAATTATATATTGTATCTAACGATCAAGTGCTATAGTTTTGGATGATAAATGTGTAATGCATTGCCCTTTTAGGAACTTATGAAACCCAAAAAACAATAATTTTTGATTTGATGCATCTTTTGGGGAGTCGATATGAGATCATGATTGGGATGGTTAAAAATAAGAATTTATGCCCGGGATCTTGTTTGAATATTCTATTTGGATTTTCCAGTGAATGCATGTAAACACGGAACATTTATTTTATCATCATCATTAAATGTAGAAGGGATTTTATCCTTTTATCGCACTTGCAGCCACAAATTTGTAACTAGGCACCTAAATGTTATTTTTTTTTTAAATTTACCGATTTCCTTGTCTTTAATTACGTAAACGTTTTCTTATGAATGAAGTTTACGAAATCTCACTATTTGTTTCTTTTTTTGACAGATATACGGTATCGAAAAAAAATTTATAAAGTCTATTCTTGACCAATCGATGAAGTTTTGGTAGAGGAGAGTGTCGAGAAATATTCTTGCCAGCGGCACAACAATGGTAATACAAACTTCCAATGGCGGAACTATTAAGGGGCAAGGGGGGGCTGTGGACCCCCCAAGATTAAAAAATAAAAAATAAAAAATTGGTATTGTTTTGAATATTACTTTTGGCTCCCCTAAAGTTTTTGTAAATATGTGTTTTAATCCTTAATTTTTTTTGTTTTTTCTAATATATATATATATATATATATATATATATATATATATATATATATATATATAATTATGAATATTAAAATAAAATGGTTAAAACTTCTATTATTTTAAATAAAATTTATGAATATTTACTTATTTTTGAATGATTTTGTAACACCTCGCCCTTCCAAAACCCGAAAACCCTAAAACCCGAGAACAATACTCCTAACTCAAGAATCCTTTAGGTAATATTATTACGTGATATTAATTATGTGTTTTACGTGAATCTAATTATGTGACTTACGTGAATAATTGCATGCGTTATTTAATCATTTGGAATGTGGCGATTTCATTTTTTTGTGAAATTCGTGAGTAAATATACATGTGTGAATTAGTATCATTTCCGTAAGTTAAAACTCTAGGAATTTCGTGAATTTCGTGACTTATGGGCATAATTACATGTCTTGATTATTTGGTGGATTATTTTCGAATTATGGTATCTAATGTGAAATTATTAATATAGTATATTATATACGTACATACATGCACATGCATATACATACCTATACATGTACTACTACATGCAATATATATATATATATATATATATATATATATATATATATATATATATATATATATATATATATATGTTTGAGTATATGACCGAAGGTGTGTGTATGAGTGTGTGTCCGGATTGTGTGTGTGTGTGTGGTGTATTTATGCAAGTTGTGTTTACTTTTAAATAAAATAATTAGTAAGTAAGTGTGCATGTCTTTACACTTGGCACACCCTAATCATTTCTATAATCCCACACCCAAAGTAACCCAAAAGACACTCTCATTTCTCCTTCTTCTTCCACATACACCTATTGCTTGTCTTCTCCATTTCTCTCCACCGAAGCAATCACCACCATCATCGGCCTTCTCCTTCTTCCACCTCACCTCTCATTGTCAAGAAAACCCCAAAAATAAGATGAAGGTTCCCTATTTAACCCTTGCCATAGACTACTCCAAAAACACCATCAAAACCACTTGCCTCCTTTCGGTAGATCACAACTCGTCCCTCCTTGAAGCTCACACCATCTCATTCACAATCAAGGTAGCTTGGTTAGATTTTGGTGCTTGAAAGCCTCTCTTCTTTCGGTTGCTTTCTTCTCTTCGATTTTAAGGTAAGAAATTCCGATTTCTTGCTACAATTAAATGGCATCAATAGTATTAAAATGGTTTTCAGAATTTCTTAAAAGATTGGGAGTGATTTCGAAAATTTAGGGCTTTTTGGGAAAAAATGGAAAAGAAGTGTTTCTTGTAAATTTCTAGTTCTTGCATGCATCATCTATGTTGGTAGTGAGTAGATACAAGTTTTATTGGCCAAAAGCATTGAAAATTTCGGATTACAAAAAGGGGTTTCAAGAAAAATGAATTTTTGAACTTTTATGTAGTTGCATGTGTAAATCTATAGATTTTTGGGTCAAATTTGTAATTTTTGAGAAGTCAGTCCTAAATGTTTTGTTTCAAAACTGTTTTCCAGCATTTATTGAACAAAAATTTCTGATTTAAAGAAGTTTTGCAAGAAAAAAAAATGATTTTTGAACTTCTAATGGTCTTGCATGTGTAGATCTAGAGATTTTGGGGTAAAATATGTAATTTTTGAAATTTCTGCATAAAGTAACTTTTCAACTTCGATTTCTGCAATCTAATAGAGTAAAATTTCAGATTGTTAAGGGTTTTTCATGAAGAAGTGGATTTTGAACTTTTAGTGTGATTGCATGTGTAAATCTTGAAACTTTTTGGGTCAAAACTGCAATTTCCAAAAAATCTCTCATTTTTAAAGTTTGGATCTGTTTTCCAGCAAGTATTAAATGGGGAAAAAGTTTTCTTTGCAAAGTTTTCAAAGTAATTAAGGTCACATGAGAGTTTTGGATTTTTAAAAGAAAAATGGAATTTTCTAGTTTTTAATTTCAATAAAATTCGAAACTTTGTGAAAATTTAAAATAATTTCAGAATCTGAAATTTGGGTCAGTTAGGAGTTCTAGGATTTAATTTGGGAATGGTTGGAATTAGTTTGCTATTATTTCGAAATTAGGACATTTTGCATGTCATTTATTTTGTTTTGTGCCTTTACTTTCATGTCTTTGATTAAATAACTATGAGTGATGAGAATTGAGATTTTGTACTTTTAATTGCTGCCTGGATGTGGATTAATTGCTGTGAGAATTTATTGGAATGAATTATTACCTAGAAGTGGTAATAAGTACGTTAAATGAAAGATGAGAAAGGGGTGCATGGTTTGAATGTTAAATGGTGATGTTTTAATGTGTTGGCTGCATGTGTGTGTCCTGATTGTGCATGTGGTGTGTGCCGTGTGTGGTTGTGTGTTATATGTGTGAATTTGGGGATTTTTGCCCAAACTATAACTATGTGGTGAATTGTGATATTTGTGGCACTTGATTGATATTTGTGATGTTACGTGTGGGTCATAAGCATAATTTTGAAAAGATGCATTTCACGGTTTTTTAAATTGGAAGATTAATGGAATACCGGGTAATAAACAACTCGGATATAGAGGGCCGGTATCCAACTAGGATGAAATGATGTGGTTTGATCCCACTTAGTGAAAACGGGCTCGTAACAAGTTTATTATTCTGGTACATAAATTAATCTTTCACGGATCCGATAAAACGAAAAATGTGTTTTTCACGATTTTCATAAAAAGGGCATTTTAGACATTTTGCATAAGTACGTGATCATGTGCGATTATATGTTTTCGTGAGTTATGTGATTGTACCGATTGTCTTGTGTTGTTTTGGAATGTGGGTAAGAATGGATATATAATATTATATATTATGTATAACGTATTTTCAAAGTTCGATATTTCATCGGATTTCTTACTGAGCTTTATAGCTCATATAGATGTCTTTTAATTGCAGGTAATAGTGCTAGTAACCCTCAACCGGGATGGATCGAGTAGCGGATCGAGGTCTTGCCCGGGTTTTTGTTGGAAGTTGTACGAGGACCTATGAACGATGCTAAAGTCTTTTGGTTATTTTCTTTTGGTGATGTAATATTAAACCTCCGTATTTTTCCTTTTCGTTTCTTTTGAACTCAAAAACCGGTATGGATCATACTCAAGTTTTATTATAAAATAGTCCGTTTATTAATTTCGTCATTCCCACGCCTCAATTAGTAATTTTGGAATTATTCACCAAAATACCCTTTCCAAACTCTGATTTCGTTTCGAACCAAAAACCGATAGTTGACAGTGTAGCACTCGAACGAAAAACCTCCTCTCGAAACTTGTTTCCAAACACCTTTATTCGACTTAAAGTAACCCAAGAAAGTTTCGAAAAATGCAAAGTTTTTTTTTAAAGAAGATATTTTTGATAATTGCATTTTTGTCCCATTCCAAAGTTTTAAAAATTTCAAAGTGATCCTTGGCTTCCGCTAGTTTAATGAATATTCCGATAAACCGGCTTGATTTATCGCCCGACTAGAAGGGGGGTGCTACATTTTTTATCAATGACTCTACAAAATAATATAAGACGATGCAATCAATCCCCAAAATATTTAGTACGATACATTACTAGAATAATTTTGATTTATTTAGATTTTTGTCATGCTTAAAATATGATAAATTTAAAATATATGTCATTTTAATAAAAGCATTTCACTATAAACTTATTTATGCAATGTCTTGTGAACCTAAATATTTTTTCGGAGCGCTGCTCCGAACCCCATAATTTTAGTTAGCCCCCCCTACATTTTGATCCAGGTTTCGCCCCTGCCAACTTCCATGTGGCACACTGTCAAGGGGTAGACTCTACTTCATTCATATGAGTCATACCCTGCATCGTACACTCTACATCGTATGAGTCCTTTCCTGGTCAATACCACAAAATCTATGCACACTTTTGAGAATAAAAACATATTCGAGATCCTTCTTTGAATCAGCATGCTAGGAATAATGCCACAAATCTGAAAGAGGTACACATTTTCCATCTATCTATCACTTGAACCAATGCATATCTGAGTTTTTTTAACCTAGTTTAGTTTTTGTTTTTTTTTTCTTTTGTAATTGTTTAGGATGATTGTCTACCGCATAAACTATAAAATCACAACCAATTATAGAGTCATCAGATGCGAATTCTAAGAAGGATATTGATGATATTGTTGATGTTGCAAATCCCAAGGCGCGCCATGGAATAAGAAGGTTATAGTTTGCGACAAGAGTGATGCAAAGTATCACACATACAATTTGCGTCCGCCCGTTGCCAGTGTGCCTCCAGGAAGTTAGTATTGCCCTTGTTTTGCCGCTGACAAGAATATTGCTCGAGATTCTCTTTCTACCAAAACATCGATTGGTGAAGAGCAAAATAAACTGAAGAGAGATTTCGTAAACTTTTGTATTTCTTTTCTATGGATTGTGCGAGCTGATAATGGACCATTCATGTTGATGTTAACTTACATGTATGTAGTTCGCTAAAGGTGGACATGTCTACGGTACATAACGTTTGATAAAATCAAGCATGATTTATTGATTTGATAATTTGAATTTATTTTATTTTAATGAGTTCAATAATATTTTTATTCGGTTCATAATTAATGGGAAAAAAGTGAATTTATTATTTACTCTTTGCATTCTCAACTGCTTAAAAGACATCTGTTATTCTTATCTCATATTCTCGCAACTCGAATTTTTGTGCACCTGAGATTTTGTAAACCTTTGTAGCATTTGGTGAGAGTTATTGTACCAAGTTCTCTACTTCTTTCCTCGTGTGTCGGTGATAAGTTGTCATCGTGAATACATATGATCCTTCGTATCTAGCCTTGAACTGTCATTTTGGTAAATAAGCGGCTAAGATGCAATGCAAAATAGTTCATTAAAAAAGCAATACGACAAAGTATAGAACCGTAAATATATAAATTCTACGATAAGGTAACAAGACTGAAGCAAAGTAAAAATAACATAAAGTCAAAGATCATAACTCCTGAAATATAAAATGTGTATCGATGGACAACATTTTACGTTACCTTTTTCGGGTTTCCAACACATTGCACGATTATGTATGCATAAAAAACGCTTGATGTTTCTTTAATGTGATTGTGTACGTATGCATGTCTTGGTGATTGCAGTTCATCATGTTGGAAATGAATAAGCTAGATTCATTAATCAAGTTCAAAGCATTGAAGGTTCTAGAATTATCTAGAATTCATCAATGTGGAAGAATACATGAATGTGTCTTTTGGAGAGATGCATGTATAATGCTATGGAGGAAGAATATTATTAATTATGTGTTCATGTATTTTTTTAAATACATGCTAGGAAAATCCTATAAATAGTCTATGTAGTTTTTCATTTGGAGTATGTCAAAAACAAGAAGAAGTATTCTAGAGAGAAACATGTGAGTTCTTGAGTGAGTTTATGTATTTGTGTTGATTGAGTAAGTAATATAATTTTATCTCCTCTCCACTACTCCTCCTCTATATTTTAAGTTATTCCGCTGCGTGTTTTCGATCTATATTATTAAATCCATCCAACACATTTCCCATTTCAAAAGCTTGCAAAAGAGAACTATGATCGATGGAGCATACAAATGAAAACTTTCCTTGGTGAACAAGACGTTTGGGAAGCCGTTGAAGAAGAATATGTTGAACTGGAGAATTTGGCCTGGTTAAGCCAAGCCCAAAGGAAGACATCCTAAGAAGCCAAGGTGAAAGATCAAAGAGCGTTATCCATCATCCAACTCGGTGTAGACAATAGTAACTGAGAGAAAATTTCTCAAGCTACTACGGCAAAGCAAGCGTGGGATATTAGCGATGCTTTCAAAGACATTGATAAGGTGAAGAAAGTACGACTCAAATCATTTCGTGGAGAGTTCGAGTCTTTGAAGATGAAAGACTCCGAAGATGTTTCCGACTACGTCTCAAGGGTGGTTTTCATCGTTAACCAACTTGAGAGAAATGGTGAAACAATGGAAGAGAGAAGAGTGGTCGAAAAAATACTCCGATCCCTTGATCCTAAGTTCGACTACATTGTCGTGGCAATTGATGAGTCAAACGACGTTGAGAGTCTTAAAGTGAACGAGATATTGGGCAAGTTACAAGTCCATGAGGAGAAGATCAAGAGGCAAAACAAAGGGCCCAAAGTTGAACAATCCCTTCAAGGAAAGACGAACCTTGCCGACCAACCAAAATATGATGGTGCTCGATTTCGTGGCAGATGTAAAGGTCGTGGTCGTGGACGCGGTCGTGGTTGTGGAAGAGGTCGTGAAGGACAATCCTCGTGCGACAATGATGATACAATGCAAGAGAATCGAACAACAAGAGGTCGTGGACGAGGAGGATCCAATCGGCGTCAAGACAAGAAAGATGTCGAATGTTACAATTGTCACAAATACGGACACTATGCTTGGGAATGTCGAAATGAGGCAAATGATGAAAAGACTCATTATATTGAAGCAACGAAAAAACAAGTTGCCGAGATATCCCTAATGGTATGCAAAGAATCGACGGAGGAGAAAGATTGCTCGTGGTATCTTGATTCGGGTGCGAGCATCCACATGTGCGGGAATAAACACATGTTCGTAGAGATCGATGAGTCTGTGACGGGAAATATCTCATTTGGAGATATGTCAAAAATTACCATCAAAGGTAAAGGGATAATACTCTTCAATTTGAAAAGTGGAGCACACCAATTCATCGAGAATGTTTACAATGTGCCTGGAATGAAGACAAACATTCTAAGTATTCGCCAGCTGCTAGAGAAAGGATACGACGTCCATATGAAGGGTCGTAACCTATACTTGAAGAATAGTCAAGGTACGTTGATAGATACTGTTCCAATTACAAGCAATCGAATGTTCTTATTGAATATCTATCATGATGAGGCAAAGTGCTTAAAGGCGTGTTACGAGGATCCATCTTGGCTGTGGCATTTGAGGCAAGGCCACATCAACTTTGGTGGATTAAAGATGATGTCCAAGAAGAAGGTGGTGAAGGGACTACCATCAATTGACCATCCCGATCAAGTATGTCAATGATGTATTGCCGGAAAACAATCTCGACTAAGTTTTCCAAAGGAGTCTATGTCAAGAGCAACGCAACGTTGGAGTTGATCCATACGGATATATGCGGTCCTATTGAACCTACATCACTAGGGGAGAGTCGCTATTTTCTAACTTCCATTGATAACTACAGTCGGAAAACATGGGTTTATTTTTTGAAGCAAAAATCGGAGGCATTCTCAACCTTTAAAGGTTCAAAGCTTTTGTCGAGAACCAAAGTGGCTATCGCATTAAGGCGTGAGATCTGACCGTGGAGGCGAATTCACTTCAAGTGAGTTCAAGAAGTTTTGTGATGAGCACGGTATTCGCAGACCTCTCACTTTTGCCTACTCACTCTAGCAAAACGGTGTCGCAGTGAGGAAGAATCGATCCATTATGAACATGGTTCGGTGCATGTTGAAGTCCAAACAATTGCCAAAGGAGTTTTGGGCAGAAGCTGTTGATTGTGCTTCTTATCTATCAAACCGGAGTTCGACGAGGAGTGTTTTTGAGAAAACACCACAAGAGGCTTGGAGTGGATTCAAGCCTAGCATAGCACATTTGAGAGTGTTTGGGAGTTTTGCCCATATGCACGTTCCGGACCAACAATGAAAGAAACTTGATGACAAAAGCACAAAAGTATATTTTTGTGGGATCTGATCAAGCCACGAAAGGATACAAGTTGTATGATCCTGTTGAGAAGAAGAGTAAAATCAGTCAAGACGTTGTGTTCGATGAGAAAAGTTCGTGGGATTGGAATGCTCAAGAAAATGAGAATTACGCATTTTACCCTTTTGAGTCAACAACTAAGGAAGTTGGGAGCAACCCGTAGATGAAGTAACTCCACCATCATCACTTGCATCTTCTTCCGATAGTGAAGGTTCGAGTAGTGGGGGGCCTCAAAAGACAAGGCCACTACATGCGATTTATGATCAACTCAATCAGAATCCAAACTTATTCTTCTTATTTGTTGATATGGAGCCTATCAACTTTGAGGAGGCATCAAAAAGCAAGAAGTGGAGGAAGCCCATGAATGAAGAGATTGAAGCTATCAAGAAGAATGATACTTGAGAGCTCACTTCCTTACCATTGGGGCATAAACTGATCAAAGTCAAATGGGTTTACAAGGTCAAAAAGAATTCCAAAGGCGAGGTGGAAAGATACAAGGCGAGGCTTGTTGTAAAAGGGTATAAGCGAAAGGCGAGAATCGACTATGACGAAGTCTTTGCTCCCGTTGCCCGATTGGAGACCATTAGATTGCTAATCTCATTAGCAGCTCAAAAGAAGTGGAACATCAATCAAATGGATGTGAAATCAGCATTTCTAAATGGAGTGCTTGAGGAAGAGGTGTACGTTGACCAACCAGAAGGTTACTTGGTTCGTGGTCAAGAGAATAATGTGCTAAAATTAAAAAAAAAAACACTTTATGGGTTAAATGAAGCACCAAGGGTGTGGAACAGTCGCATTGATCAATATTTTTTGGAAAAGGGATTCAAAAAATGTCCACATGAGCATGCGCTATATATGATGGTCGATAAAGGTGATATGCTAATTGTATGCTTGTATGTTGATGATTTAATATTTACAGGGATACAATGTGAAATTGATTGATGAGTTCAAAAAGGAGATGGACAAGGAGTTCGAGATGATAGGCATTGGGTTGATGTCTTATTATCTTGGCATTGAAGTGAAGCAACAAGATGATGGCATTTTCATCTCACAAGAAGGCTATGCAAAAGATGTGCTAAAGAAATTTAAAATGGAGAAATGCAAGGGAATCAGCACTCCAATTGACATTGGAGACAAATTGTCGAAGCACATTGAAGGAGAGCCCGTTGATGCGACCTTATTCAAAAGCTTGGTTGGAAGTCTAAGTTATCTTACATGCACAAGACCCGATATTCTATTTGTAGTTGGTCTTGTTAGTCGATACATGGAAGATCCAAAGGAGTACCATTTCAAAGTAGCAAAGAGGATACTCCGCTACATCAAATGAACTAATAATTTGGGTATGTTCTACCCAACAAATGGAGATTTCAAGCTAGCCGGATATAGCGACAGCGATTGGGCCAGGGATCCCGATGATCGAAAGAGTACAAGTGGTTTTGTATTCTACTTTGGATATTCAGCATTCACTTGGGTATCGAAGAAGCAACCGATAGTTACTCTATCAACTTTTGAAGCTGAATATGTGGCAAGGACTTCGAGTGTATGTCATGCAATATTGCTAAGGAACTTACTAAAGGAGCTCAATTTTGCTCAAGAAGATTAGACACAAGTTTTTGACGATAACAAGTCAGCGATTGCACTAGCGAAAAATCCAGTGTTTCATGATCGAAGCAAACACATTGATACTCGATATCATTTCATCCGAGAGTGCATTGCAAAGAAGGAAGTTCAAGTGAAGTTCGTGAAGTCTGAAGATCAAATTGTCGATATCTTCACGAAACCCCTCAAAAGAGAATCTTTCGAGAAGTTGAGGACTCAACTTGGAATGCGTGAATGAAGCTTAAGGGGGCATGTTGGAAATGAATAAGCTAGATTCATTAATCAAGTTCAAAGTATTGAAGGTTCTAGAATTATCTAGAATTCATGAATGTGGAAGAATACATGAGTGTGTCTTTTGGAGAGATTCATGTATAATGCTATGGAATAAGAATATTATTAATTATGTGTTCATGTATTTGTTTAGATACATGCTAGGAAAATCCTATAAATAGTCTATGTAGTTTTTCATTTGGAGTATGTCAAAAACAAGAAGTATTCTAGAGAGAAACAAGAGAATTCTTGAGTGAGTTTATATATTTGTGTTGATTGAGTGAGTAATATAATTTTATCTCCTCTCCACTACTCCTCCTCTCTACTTTAAGTTATTCCGCTGCGAGTTTTCGATCTATATTAATAAATCGATCCAAGACATCGTCCTTGCACATGTTATGTTTTGGAAAAATAAAAATAAAAATAAAAACAATTTATGCGTAGTTTTCCTTGTGTGATGATTAGTATCGCTGCGTTACTCATACTGCCCTTGTTTTTTTTTGTTTTTTTTTTATTTTTAATATAAATATTTAGGTTGTTCCTCATGTGGCGTTGATGGAGAGAGTAAAAAGGTTCTACACATATTGTTTGCGTGCGTCCGCCCATTTCCAGTAAGCCACAAGGAATCTGGTGGGCAGTTTTTTTTCTAGGGTAGTTTTTAAAATTAGTAAACAAAATAGAGATGTTTTGAAGAGTGTAAACAAAATAGGGTATATCGCCACGTGGCTTGGCGACTCGATTTAGTGCTGCCACGCGGCGTGACGACTCCATTTAGTGCCGCAAAGTGGCATGGCGACTCCATTTGGAGCCGCCACGTGGCAGTCAAATTTTTTATTTTTTTAATATTCGGAGTTTCAAATATTTTTGTAATAAAAAATGTACAACTTTAAAAATACGTAAACAATAAATAAATACAGTTTTACCAAATAAAATAGTCATGCAAAATAAATATTGTCAAAACAATAAAAAAAAGTTATACAAAATAAAAGATCATAAAAAGTCACTGCTTGTGTCCACCAGCACAGCGTGACGTTTGTCGAGATGATAGGCAGCGGATGACTAGACGACCACCTGCATGTAGACATAGTCCGTGACTTTCTATGACCCTTTTATTTTGTAGAACTTTTTTTTTATTATTTTGACGATATTTATTTTGTATGACTATTTTATTTGGTAACACTCCCTTTATTTATTGTTTACGTATTTTTAAAGTTGTACATTTTTTTATTACAAAATTGTTTGAAAATCCAAAGATTAAAAAAAGTAAAAAACAAAAAATGACTGCCACGTGGCGGCACCAACTGGAGTCGCCACGCCGCGCGGCGGCTTCAAATGGAGTCTCCATGCCACATGGCGGCACTAAATGGAGCTGCCACACCGCGTGGCGTCACTAAATGGAGTCGCCATGCCACATGGTGATAGACCCTATTTTGTTTACACACTTCAAAACAACCCTATTTTGTTACTAATTTTATAAACTACCCTAAAAAAAAAAAACCGCCCCGAATCTGGTTCTGCATGTGTGATGCTCTGCATCACACGTATTGTTTGCGCGCGTCCGCACACTTGAAATATTTGAATTGGGTGGCTGCAGGATTCGAACTCATGACCTTTTCATTTGGTATGGCTCTGATACCATGTTGAATGGCCACCTCAATCAAAAAAAGCTTAAGCTTTTAGTGAAATGTATCATTTAATATTAATATTTCATAAACTTTGTCAGCACCATGTGGCAGAGACGATACAAAAAAAGAAGTACTTCGGAATAATTTTGCTGGAATTTTAATGTGAGTTAAGTTATTATCGTATCTCAAATAGGTGCCTAATCTCCGTCATCTATTTTTGGAGAATTGTGAATCGTTAAGGGAGATGCCACCTGAAATCGGAGAACTTACAAGCCGTAGAACATTGAGTTTGTTTGTAGTGGGTGGTGATAGAGGCAACGAACTTGAGGAATTGCAATGCTTGAAATTCGTCATTTGGAGAAAGTGGAAAACCCTACATACGTAAAAAAAAAAAAAAAAAAAAAAAAATCTCGCTGAAAAGAAAATTTTCGTGAAATTGGGGAATGCAGATCATATAGACGAAAAGATTTTGAAGAACTTGAACCACTCTCATCGTCGCCAAAAAAGCTGAAGGCGTAGGCTTGCGTTAGCTTAATTCAGGCTTCATTGTCTATGGTGGAGTTGGAAACCGCAAAATGTGGACTTTGAGAATACAGTTGAGACATGTACTACGGATGACACTGCAAAACATCGTGACGTGTTTGCCTGAAGTTTGGTTCTAACATCTCACCGCTCTCGAGAAACTAAAGATATTTGGGGTAAGTTTGGAAGCATTTTGAAACTTATTTTGATTTCATTTTGAAGAAATATGTTTTGGGGAAAGAATTTGAGAATGAAAGTAATGTTTGTTTATAATTTTTGGAGGAGACAAAGTACATTGTAGTAGTTAAATCATGTTTAAAGGTGTTAGAAAAAGGTATTTTAGAAGAAAAAAAATTAAAAGATGAAGTGATGTTTATCTGTTTTTTAGTGAAGACATATTTTACTGTAGCAGTCAAATCATTTTACTGTAACAACCACATCATGTTTGAAGGAGAGACTCATTCCTCAACCACAATTGCACAACTTCATCTTCGACATAGTTTTGGAAGATAGTTTATTTAAATCTAAGAGCTGCGTTTGTAATTTTTTATAAAACCCGACGTCTAAAATTGTTCTGCATGATACTGTATATGAATAAACAAAGAATACTACAAGTCCCTACACATTACTACATATAACTACTGGTTTCCCGCCATTGACCACCTCAACGCGCGCCCAAAAAAAATTGAATTTCAAAGATGGGAGACTGACTGCCAACAGTCGCCTGTGTTACGAAAAAATGATCATTCAATGTAACCTTTCGAGTACCAACCAATCCAGTACCACTGCCATACGCTTTATAAAGCAGCCACCCTTGTTCACAAGTTATAACTCATACATAAAGCACGCAACATCCCTACCGCATAATACCAATATAAAAAGCAAAAAAAAAAAATGACTGCGATTCCCGACGTAGAAATTGAAAGAATGTGGTGGGAGATGGAGTTCTTTCTCAAACATGGAGACCACACATACCCAGAGGAGGATGCCTAAAACCTCATTAACGGGCCAGGTGGCGGTCAGGAGCAGCATCGTAAGTGCAAAATAGGTGGGAACATACTGATTCACCACGAAACCATGAACACGAACATATGTTCATTATGTATGTTCCTCCCCGACCCACCAACACCGCCGTGTGTATCCGCGCCACCACCACCAGATTCGCCGCCGCCACCGTCTGCTGACGAATCATCTTCAGACAACTGTCTGGAAGATAATGAGATGGGCGAGCACGATTGGGAATCTGCCGACTCATGGGATTAAACTTATTTTGTGATTTTCGATAATGTTTTGCTTTAGTTTTTTCCCTTTTGTGTATTATGTTTTTGTTTTACTTGGAAGTTTCATTCCATTGTCCCAATTTTTTCCCCACAAACAATCAATTAACATATGTGAATTTGCATTTGACAAACCTACATAAAAACTGATATTTGAAGTCAACAACAACACTATAACTACATGTAACTATTATTACAAATACAGAAAAACACTTGTCTATAGTACAACACATGCAATTTCAGACACAAATAAACAACTAAAATATACCCAAACGTCAATATTAACATAGATATAGATTCTTATTTTCCAAATAAATCGTTTAAGGTCATCCTATTCATACTTACAGTCGTATTATATGTTTTGTAGCAGAATATTACTACATACAAGTATCTCTAGCTACAGATAACTATGGACCGAGGGATTTTGTGCACACCAGCAATACACATTGAACTAATTTGCCACACTATCAACAAATAGGAAAACACACCAATGAATAAAATCAAACACCAATTTGTAATTAGTCCAATTTCAGTCGTCAACAAGAATAAAAAAAAAATTCCAGCAACATAATTTCAGAAAAAATATTAAAATACTAAGCCATGCTCCTAATGCCGGTTCTCTTGTTGTGGGTGCCAATGTGATTACACCTGTTTCACTTCATCTTCCTTGATATGTTTTCCCAACAGAAGGAATTCTTTTGTTCTTTGGCCTGCCACGTTGGGATTTGAAAACATGGGCACAAATTTCAACAGCCGGAGGCCGACCCGCATGAATAACAAAAGACACAATAGTGTGTGAATACACTCTTCTATAACAATCTGTACGAAAATGGTCGTCAAACTAATCATACCCACCACTCTTCTTGTACTTGAACAATACACAGACAACATGAACACATGGCAGCCCATTGATTTCCCATATTCTACAAGTGCAAATTCTGCTACGAATGTCAACAACAACAACTGGATCACTCAGCACCTCAAATAACTCATCGGACGCTTGACGAGCAGTGTTCACTCTAGCATCTTGAACAAGACCGTCAATCTTATCTTGCACTGATTTGCACAACACAGATGTCCATTTTGAAGCATCATTACTGGCAAAACACATGTCAACCATCATTTTGCTGATGATGCCATCAATTATAGTTGTTATCGGCAGTCCACGAACATCGGATAAGCTTGAATTCCACGACTCTGCACCACTAGACGCAACCTGCCCATATCTCCTACCACCAAAGTAAGCATGAGCCCAATTTTCAGGTGGTAAATTACATAAAAAGTTAGCAACCCTGGGGCCACCATTCTTCCTAAACAATTCCATATTCTTGTCAAATTCTTCTATGGTAGTTCCATAAACACCTGCATTAAATTGGAACGATATCGCCTTACGAAAAGTGGCAGTACTCCCCCGGAACTTGTTCATCGAGTTTTTATGGATATGATAAACACAATATGAATGGAAACAGTCTGGAAATATATTCTTCACTCCTTTCAATATTCCGCTGTTTCGGTCCGACACAAATGTCAACGTACATTCTGTCCCAATCGCAGTCTTCTGGTGTTAAAAAAATATGCCCAATTGCAATCTGTATCCTCATTCACAACAGCAAAAGCTACAGGGAATAATGCTGAAAATAAAACTAAACATTAAAGCATGAACCAGCGCGTAGTAATATACAATTATGTAAACAACAATGTATTGATCACTCACCATTTTGACCATCCTTCCCGACTGCAGCAAGCAAAATCCCTCTATGTTTCCCCTTCAAGAACGTACCATCGACACACAGAACTGGCCGGCATGACTTAAAAACCCATTAAACATGCACCCACAGCATAAAAACATCACCGAAACCTATTCGTTGCTTGATCAGTATCCAGATGATATACACATTCAGGATTGGTCGTACCAAGTTCATCAAAATAGGATGGCATGTATGAATACGATGTTGTGTGATCACCGAAAATGTGTTCCTTAGAGGCTTGAATGGTCCTCCAACCAACATAGTAGCTGATATCAATACCAAAAAGAAGCTTCGCATGGACAACCACATCATTGGCCACCCACCCAGTCTTAGATCTGACTTCACTCATCACCAACTCAGCAAATATATCGGACGTCAACCTCTTCTTACTAGACGTAGCAAATCCACAACCACAGGTGTGATGCTTGACATATCTTCTAATATAAAAGAATCCATTGGCGTGCTCAGTCGATGCATGTATCCTCCACATACAGTCCTTCACATCCCTATCTTTACAAATAGCAGCGGTTCATACGTATTTGCTAACAATGGAGCCAACCCAACTACCCCCCGACTATCACCCACTATCTATTTTATAACTACATCAATCCGACTAATTGATAGTTCCCTCATAGAAGACAACATGGAAAAAACATCATCATCGTCACCCAACACACCCTCCCCGACACTGGGTATATTGTACGACATAACCACGTTGTTACACTGCAATCCATTAAACTTAGTGATAAAAAATCCAATTAACTCTTCAAAATTAAAATCTCCAACATAATTTTTAACCCCAAAAACAACATCAAATTTCAGAACGAGAGTCACACATGAAGACATATTGAGAAGGCACTCTGCAACACATGAAATATTGTCAATATAACTAAGTAAAACTACACAATGGAATCCATCAGGCTGTGACCACATAAACGCGAACACACTACATGAACGCCTTTCAACCACCTCAAACGCAAAACCAACAACAACATATACAACTAGTACTAAACTGTAACTGGTCTTACACATATATCTTACATATGGATACACATTGACAATGAATTCTAGATACGCGAAATCTGATATACATTACTACATGTAACTACCCACTGTAAAACAAAGAAAACATCAACGCATGATCGCTCCGTAAACATATTTAACGACAAATAATCAAAAAAAAACACAAGATCTAAAAAATTATAAACAATTTACATATTACATAAGTATTCGTCGACAATCAATTGAGATGTGTTAAAATTTAAACAACACTTACAGAGACGATGTCAGCGTATTCGAAAACGAATGACACAGAGATCCACAAATTACACTGTAGATGAAAATCGAAAGGTTTGACACAAAGCGAAAATTTCACGAAATCCCGAAGAAAATCAGTTTCCCTGATATGTCGCACGTTTTCCGCATTCACAAGGATTTATAATGCTGGTGTATCACGTATACATGGCAAGGTTCATGTTTAGGAAAAGGGCTATTAAGGGCACTTTAGGTACTTCATGTATGCCGAGGGGGGTCTGTGAAATTATTTTCGAATGAGGGGGGCTAGCCATAGGGAGGACTCTGCATGGTAGTTAGTTAGATATAATTTGGAAATTAGGGGGTCTCTAAAATAATCCCAAATCAAAAGTATAGTTTTTGTTGTTAAAACATAAAACAAAATAATTTATATAGAATATTTTCCTAAATAGTTATATAAGCATGTACACTGTGAATTGTAAAATATTTTTGTCTATCTCTCATGGTATCTAAATATCCTAACAACTACTGGGATATAGTTTCATATGCTATATATAATTACTCATATTTGAGAAATATCATTTCAATTGGAATATATACATTAGGTGTTTCCAGTTACAACTTACACTATTAATTATTGCTTAGAAAACAACTAAGCAATTGAATAATACACCTAGTTAATTGAAGACGACACCTAAGCAATTGAATCCCACCTAATGAATTTGAAGATACACATACGCAATGGGTATGAAAAATTTCATTCATTCATGCATGCAATCATTTTTTATAGTATATATAGATCAATTTCAATTTGAATCAAATATTATGTTCTTATTTGGTAACTCTTGCCATATTTTAATGGAATCAATTTCGATTTGTATATATTTGTTTCTTAAAAGTGTAAATAATTAATATATACCCAATATATAATTTAAATATGTTACTTATACAGTGCACGCTATTTTCTAATAAATGTCGAGTTGAAGTATTTTTAATAATATTTTCGTAAACATTAGCATTAGCATTAGCATTAGTCTATTAATATTAGTATTATCATTAGTATATTAGTATTAACATTAACATATTAATATTAGTATTTGCATGGCATTAGCATATTATTATTACCATTACCATATTTGTATTAGAATTAACTGTTGGGGAGATTGGTTAAAAATTGAGTCATGAACATTTTTTATCACTATTAATGTATGGTCTATTTGATTATTCAAATCAACATTTGGATTATATTAATATTGTAGATTTATATGCCTATGAAAATCAGTTAACTTAAGCTGTAACAGTTGTTGTGGGAACAATATTCAGTTACAACTACAATTCTTGTGTTAACACATTTATAAACTACTGAAAGCGAGTAAACAAACACAAGAATTTAATGTGGTTCAGACACAAATGTGCCCTACATCCACGTGGACCTGCAAACACGATTTCACTAGTTCAGATTTACAGTGTACATTAATAGGACTTATTAAAATAATTAAGACTCCCTCTTTAATTCTTTATGCCGTTCTTGTACACAACTTGAACTCCGTGTCTCTTCCAACCGCGTGCCTCGAACTCCCTTCAGGCCTGAACTCCCTTCAGAAATGGGGATCTCCCTTGTGATCTATACAGCAGATCTGTATATGTTGGAACACACAGCGATGGCACAGTGCAACGATGGCACAATCCTGTTCCGCTGAACGCCTTAGCAAACCTTCGATGCTATGAAGTGGTTTTTCTTCCAAATAATGCACACGGTTCTTGTATGTCTTGGAGGCTTATATAGCCACGAAAATAAGCTCCAAGACCTGACTTGAACCACAAGAAATCTATTTAACTAGGTAATAGAATCCTAGTTGATTTCTACTTCTATTCTAGATAAGTACAAAAGATACCTAACTAGAATAAAATACATGAAAATAAATCTAAGTCCCAATAGAAGTATTATAAGAATAGGACTCTAATAAATTCCAAAATAAACATGGAAAAAAAATCTTTGCCAATCTTTTAATTCCAAAAACTCGGCGGATTTCCTCGATCTTCAATAGTCGGAAATCTGGCGCCCACAATCTCCCCATTTGGAATAGATTGGTCAGAATCCATGTTTAACAAAAACTCCCCCTTGCGAAATAGAAATACTCCCCCTGCAAAAGAGATATACTCCCCCTGTTTAGGACACTAAATGTTTCGACATAAAAATGTCGTAACCAACTAAGTGTTCCTACAATGTCAGAATATAAACTTAAACACATGACATATCGATTAAAATATTCAAAGCGCAGGAAATCACAACGCAAGTTGTTACGGCATATGTTGTTACTATTTCTGTCGCAACACAAGTTGTTACGGTAGAGGTTGTTACTACTCCCCCTTTCTGATCAGCCTGTGCCAAAGATAGACTTAGGGTCCTCGTTAGAACAAAGGTTTGTTAAGACACGCAGTCAGCAAATAAGGTAACACCATTGTTTTATTCTGCCCCAATTTTTTTTTAAATATCATATCAATCTGTAGATTTTGCAGATACATCTCTTTTTTTTTCTTTTTTTTTTTGTTGATTCTTGATATGTAGTTCAACCAAATATTAGGAGGGCAACCTTCTTAAGAATTCACATAGCGTTTAATTAGAAGTCGGGAATGCATATGCAAATGGCATAATTCTTCCTATAGAAGTATGATCTTTGAGATGAATGAGGTCATAGGCATTGATCACTCCCGATAGAGGGTGGTAACTCTCTTCTATCTAGAGTCCTCGCAGGAACAAAAAATTAATCCACAAAAATTATCGACCCAAATTCTAATAACAAGAATAAACAATCAAACCTTTCAAAGTAAAACAAGGATCAACAAGGCTGAAACATATTACCACAAGATATGTGTGGTAACTCAGTATGTCCTATCAAACTTTCAAGTGTAACCCGGACATAACAAAAGGATGGTCACACTATCATTTCATTGTTCATTTATGAACATAACAAGTTCCAAGCGATTTACGCAAGGAATCAAATCGAGGGGAATCTAAAGGTTTTGTAAAATAATCAGCAAACTGATTATCTGTTGACACACAGTCTATTGACACAACCTTTTGTTCAACTAGATCTCTACCAAGATTAATAGTTTTTTTACCTCTTACTTGTTTCTTAGTTCCATCACCAAGAGTTGCATGTCCACTTGCACATTTCTGATAGTCCTTCAAGTGCTTCGGATTACCTGTTATATACTTAGAACAACCACTATCACAGAACCACAAGTTACTAGCACAAGCATTAAGAGTAGTTGCAGCGGAAAAACAGTTAATGTTATCTTTTTTCACCCATTTTTGTTTTATATCAGAGTCTCCCATCTTAGGAGCATGTTGCAACGCAGCGGAATTGGGTAAATATGTAGCACCCCCCTTCAAGACGGGCGATAAATCGAACCGGTTTATCGGAATATTTATTACACTAGCGGAAGCAAATGATCTCTTTGTAATTTTTAAAACTTTGGAATGGGGCGAAAATGCAATTATCAAAATATCTTCCTTTGGGTGATGAAAATTTTGCACAAACAAAGGAAGGACTTTTCTTCGATTACTTTTAGTCGAATAAAGGTTTCATTTGGAAATAAGTTTCGAGAGGAGGTTTTTCGTTCGAGTGCTACACTATCACTATCGATTTTTCGGCTCGAGGAGAAATCAGAGTTCTGAAAGGTTATTTTGGTGAATTATTCGGAAATCACAAACAGAGGCATGAGAATAGCAAAATTACGAAACGTACTATATTATAATAGGGTTAAGTACGATTTATGCCGGAATTGAGTTCAAAAGGTACGAAAAGAAAATATTACGGTTTTAATGTTACATCACCAAAAGAAAATCCAAATCATATAGCATCGTTCATAGGTCCTCGTACGTCTTCCAAAATCCCGGGCAAGACCTCGATCCACTACTCGATCCATCCCGGTTGAGGATTTCTACTACCTGCAATTAAAAGACATCTATATGAGCTATAAAGCTCAGTAAGAAATCCGAGTATTATCGAACTTTGGAAATACATTATACATAATATATAATATTATATACCCGTTCTTACCCACGTTCCGTACAACAACACAAGGCAATCGATAACATTACATAACTCACGAAAGCACACTAATCACAACAATAACGTACTTATGCAAAATGACTAAAATGCCCTTTTTTTGTAAAAATCATGAAAAACACATTTTTCGTTTTATCGGATCCGTGAAAGATTAATTTCTGTACCTGGATAATAAACCTGTTACGAGCCCGTTTTCACTAAGTGGAATCAAACCACTACACACATCATCCTAGTTGGATACCGGCCCACTATATCCGAGTTGTTTATTACCCGATATTCCATTAATCTTTCAATTAAAAAAAAAATCATTTAATGCAACTTTTCGAAATCATGCTATGACCCACACATGACATCACAAATATCAATCAAGTGCCACAAATTCACACAAATGTCACAACTTACCACATATTTGTAATTTGGGCAAAAATCCCCAAAATTCACACATATAAACACACAACCACACACGGCACACACTACATGCACAATCAGCACACACACACTCACACGTGTTCAGCACACACACATGCAACCCACACATTAACATCACCATTTAACATCAAACCATGCTTGAAAAGCAAGTACCCCTTTTTCACCATTCATTTAATGAACTTATTACCACTTCTAGGTAATAGTCCATTTCAATAAATTCTCACAACCATTAATCCACATCCAGCAGCAATTAAAAGTACAAAATTACCAAAACTCATCACTCATAACCATTAAATCAAAAGCATAAACATTAAAGCACAAAACACATTAAATGACATGCACTTTGTCCTAATTTCGAAATAATAGCAAACTAATTCCAAAAATTCTCAAATTAAATCCTAGAACTCCTAACTGACCTAAATTTCGGATTCTGAAATTATTTTAAATTCCCCCAAAGTTTCGTATTTTCTTGAAATTAAAAACTAGAAATTTCCCTTTTTCTTTTAAAAATCCAAAACTCTCATGTGACCTTAATTAATTTGAAAACTTTGTAAAGAAAACTTTTTTCCTATTTAATACTTGCAGGAAAACAGATCCAAACTTTAAAAAATGAGAGATTTTTCGGAAATTGCAGTTTTAACCCAAAAGTTTCAAGATTTACACATGCAACCACACTAGAAGTTCAAATTCCACTTTTTCATGAAAACCCCTAACAAATCTGAAATTCCACTTTACTAGATGCAGAAAACGATGTTGAAAAGTTAATTTATGTAGAAATTTCGAGAATTACATATTTTACCCCAAAATCTCTAGATCTTCACATGCAATACCACTAAAAGTTCAAAAACCACTTTTTCTTACAAAACATCTTAAAATCCGAAAATTTTGTTCAATAAATTCTGGAAAATAGTTTTGAAAACACATTTAGGACTGATTTCTCGAAAATTACAGATTTGACCCAAAACTTTTGAAGATCTACACATGCAACCACATAAAAGTTCAAAAATTCCTTTTTCTTGAAATCCCTTTTGAAATCCGAAAATTTTAATGCTTTTGGCCAATAAAACTTTTATCTTCCCACTACCAACATAGATGATGCATGCAAGAACAAGAAATTAACAAGAAACACTTATTTTTCCATTTTTCCCCAAAAAGCCCTAAATTTTCGAAATCACTCCCAATCTTTTAAAATTTTTGAAAATCATTTTATTACTATTGATGCCATTTAATTGCAGCAAGAAATCGGAATTTCTCACCTTAAAATCGAAGAAAGAAAACAACCGAAGGAAGATAGGCTTTCAAGCACCGAAGTCCAACCAAGCTACCTTGATTGTGAATGAAATGGTGTGAGCTTCAAGGAGGGATGAGTTGTGATCTCCCGAAAGGAGGCAAGTGGTTTGATAGTGTTTTTGGAGTAATCTAAAGCAAGTGTTAAATAAGGAACTTTCATCTTATTTTGGGAATTTCTTTGAAAATGGGAGGTGAGGTGGAGAGAGGAGAGGCCGATGGTGGTGGTGATTTGCTTCGGTGCGGAAGGGAAGAGGAGACAAGTAATTTGACTAGGTGTTGGAAGAAGAAAGATGAAGAGTGTCTCTTCATCTTTCTAAGTAGGGTGGAGTGTAGGATTAGTGAAAATGATTAGCATTTTGCCAAGTGTAAATGCATGCCCAATTAATCATAATTTATTTATTTAAATTAAATTCAACTTGCATCACAACACATACACACATTTCGGACATAAACGCACACATATATAATTATATCATATATATGTAAATATACTCTAATACACAATGCAAGTATTGGTATATATGTATGTGTACGTATGCATGTAAGTATGCATGTATGTATGTGTATGTATGTACGTATATATATATATATATATATATAATTACAATATAATTCACATAATTCACTAAATTTCGAACATATAAAAATTTTACTAAATAAATAAGATATGTAATTTATTCACATAAATCACGTAATTCACGAAATTCCTAGAATTTCAATTTACGAAAATATAAATCACACATATAAGAGTGCACGTAATTATTCACGTAAGTCACATAATTAAATTCACGTATTGCATATAATTAATATCATGCAATAACATTGCCTAAGGTTTTCTCGAGTTAGGAATATTAGTCTCGGGTTTTAGGGTTTTCGGGTTTTAGAAAGGTGGGGTGTTACAAAATGTTGTGACAAACCCTTATTTATCAACTTCCATCTTAAAAAATATTTTGGTCTGATGTGACCCAATTTATGGCAGAAGTGACAAGTTGGAACAAACTTTTTTCCATTATTTTTACGAGAAAACTTTTTCTTTGTTAAAACATGTGAGTTGTTAGGACAATCAGTTTTCTTCACAAAAGTGTTTTTACGATCAACCTTTTTGTCAAACTTACACACATGCTTTTTCGTACTCGCAGGAGGTTGAGATTTTTTTAAATTTGACTGTTGTTTTAGTTTTTCAACATCTTTTGTAGCAGTATTCAATTTGAACAAAAGTACCTCTTTATCTTTCTCAAGCTCAGCAACTTGTGTCTTCAAGGCCTTATTCATTTCATCTACGACAAGACATGATTTGAGCAATTCATCTTGTTGTTGCTGAATCATTTCTGCAGTAATCTCATCTTCATCATCTGAGTTGGTTTCACCTGTATTAAAAGAAGAGTTTAGACTAACAAGGTGATCAGACAGGGAATGTTCATACCTGACGGGTGTCTGCACATGCACTATAGCCTCAGCTATTGTTTGAACAATCGTGCTAGTCCCACAGAAGAGGTTTCCATCCTTTTTGTCTTCCTCCTCATTGGAGTATTTCATGTCATCACTCTTGGCAGTAGTAACTGATTTTCCCCGCTTCTTTAGTCTATTGGTACACTCGTAATGAGTATGACCAAATCCTTGACATTCTTTACATTGAATTCTTCTTTTCTTGAGGCGTGTGTCAGTCTTTGAGGGATTCTCATTTACTTTGACCATCTTATCAAAAAATTTAGCAATATGTGCCATTAATTTGATAATTTGTACTTCAACAGCAGACACTGTTGGGACAACAGGAGTGGAAAGAACAGTAGTTGGAACAACAGAAGTTGGAACATTGGTTGACTGCAGAGCTAAATTTCTTTCTTTGTCCATTCTACTCATACTCAGCTTGTTCTCAAATGTCTGCAAGTTTCCTATGAGCTCGTCATGATGGAGTTCATCAACATTATTAGCCTCTTCAATTGCATTTATCTTGTATGCAAATCAACCTGGAAGAGATCTTAGAACTTTGCCCACAAGTTTCTCTTCAGGATATGTTCCTCCAAGGCCATGAGCTTCATTAGCAATGTCGCACAACTTCGAATTCAAGTCAACTACGGTCTCATCTTCGTTCATTCTAAGATCATCAAAGACAGTGGCAAGCATCTGGAGTTTTGAAAGTCTTACTGAGACTGTTCCTTCATATGCAGTTTGAAGAATATCCCATGCCCTTTTGGCACATTCACAACCAGATATCAATTTAAATTGGTAGGTGTCAACCACATTAAATATAGCATTTAAAGCCTTTGAATTGGTATTTGTCACAGTCTGTTCTTTCTTGATCCAATTTTCTTCGTGTTTTTCATACTCAACACCTTCTCTGGTTTTGGCCACTGGTCTTGTCCACCATGCTAGAACTCTACGCCATGAATCTTCATCCATTGATTTGATGAACATCTTCATCTTGGTTTTCCAATACGTATAGTTCGTTCCATCTAGAAATGGGGGACATGTAGTTGAACTGCCTTCATTGTGAATACTCATCCTACAACAAGTAAAGCAAATAAATCAAATTGCCAGAATCAGACACTAAGTATATCTAGTGACCGGCTCTTGATGCCAATTTTAGATTTATATGCCTATGAAAATCTGTTAACCTAAGTTGTAACAGTTGTTGTGGGAACAGTATTCAGTTACAAATACAATTATTGTGTTAACACAGTTATAAACTACTAAAGGCGAGTAAACAAACACAAGAATTTAATGTGGTTCACACACAAATGTGCCCTACATCAACGTGGACCTGCAAACACGATTTCACAAGTTCAGATTTACAGTGTACATTAATAGGACTTATTAGAATAATTAAGACTCCCTCTTTAATTATTTATACTGTTCTTGTACACAACTTGAACTCCGTGTCTCTTCCAACACCAGCTCCACACCGCGTGCCTCGAACTTCCTTCAGAAACGCAGTTGATCTCCTTGAGATCTATAGAGCAGCGATGGCAGAGTCCTTGAATGCTATGAAGTGGTTTTTCTTCCAAATAATGCACACGATTCTTGTATGTCTTGGAGGCTTATATAGCCACGAAAATAAGCTCTAAGGCCTAACTTGAACCCCAAGAAATCTATTTAACTAGGTAACAGAATCCTAGTTGATTTCTACTTCTATTCTTGATAAGTACAAAAGATACCCAACTAGAATAAAATACATGGAAATAAATATAAGTCTTAATAGAAGTATTGTAAGAATAGGACTCTAATAAGTTCCAAAATAAACATAGAAAACAAATCTTTGCCAATCTTTTAATTCCAAAAACTCGGCAGATTTCCTCGATCTTCAATAGTTGGAAATCTGGCGCCAACAAATATAAATAAACCAATTTGTGGTGAATGTAAATTACAAGTCCACAATATAAGGAAAGTGGGAATTTGAGTTATCCCACATTGGAAAATGAGTGAAGTATTGACTTATTTATATATTTTATTGTTGGACCTAAGGGTCACACCCTTTGGGCATACAACTTTATTTGGGAGAAAGGCCTATATGTTATGAGTTTCGAATTTACCCACGCCCGCGCGCGCCGCTGCCGTATGTCCGAATAGCTCGGCTCGGCTCGTTCGGATCAGATTTTATTTGGGCTTGGGCCCAAATCACTAGATGGGCCGTCAACCCATTGGACTCTCCTTACCCGAATCCCATCTCGAATGGTCTGACTGGTTTGATTTGGTGCGGCCGAACCAATGCAAACCAACCGGCTCAACTCGAAATGGTGCAACCAATTTGGCCTAAACAACTCCTTAGCCAAAACAGCACAAGTTTGGGCCCAACTGGTGGGTTTATGTACTTTTTGCCTCCGAAGGACACCACTTTTCAAATCTTACCTCGTTAGCCTACCCATTACAGATTCTCTCGAAAAGTTTTGCACAAAGTAAAAATCGTCGTACTTGGGATTTGGAGTGCTCCTATTCCAAATCTTGTCGTTGTATCTTGGGAGACGATTTCCGTTAGCACCGTTGCGGAGAAATTTCGTCTTAAAGACAGAGACAACTCGCATCGGAAAAACTTATTTCTAGCAGATTTATCAAAAATCTTAAGACGAAAGCTCAATCTGCAAAATGGCCGAAGGAGTCAACAAACAACAACAACAACCTGCCGCAAATCCAGAATGTTGTTCCACCACTAGAAGGAGTGCAACCACCAAATGTTCTTGTTCCACCACCAAATGGTGTTGTTTCACCACTTGTACCAACATTTCATCTAGCCCCATACCCTCCTGTCGTCGCTCATGGAGAAAAACAGGAGAATTTCAAAGGTATCGATATCAAACGTTGGCAACATAAATTGCTCTTCTACCTCACCACTATAAACTTGGCTGCATTCGTCACTGAAGCACCTCCCATTGTGCCGAATGACAAAGCTACCTTGGAGACAAGAGTTGCATGGGATGCTTGGACCCATTCCGTCTTCTTGTGTCGGAACCCTTAGAAAATAAGTACAAAACCGAAGATGCCGGGTTGAAGAAATTCATCGTCGGGAAGTTTTTGGATTTCAAAATGGTGGACACTAAGACTCTTATGAGCCAAGTCCAAGAGTTGCAACTCATCATGCATGATATTCATGCCGAAGAAATGATGTTGAGTGAATCCTTTCAAGTCGCTGCAATGATCGAGAAGCTATCACCGATGTGGAAGGATTTCAAGAATTATCTCAAGCACAAACGCAAAGAAATGGGGCTTGAAAATGTTATTGTGAGGTTACGGATTGAAGAAGATAATCGAAAGACCGAGTCAAAAACCGGCAAGCAGCAAATGGAGGCTAAAGCACATCTTATGGAACCAAATAGGCAGGTTAGCAAGAAAAGGGAGGTTCAAGGAAGTGCTATTGGCAGTGGAAGTGGAAGAAACAACAGCAAAGGAAAATGGAAGCCAAAGAAGTTCAAGTTCAATGGAACGTGCCACAATTGCTGCAAGCCGAATCACATGGCAAATGATTGTTGTCAACCAAATAAGCAAGCTAACATGGTCGAAGACAAAAGTGTCCCTATGACACGTCCGAACTCAACCTGTGTATTGTAGTCTTTAAAGCTAACATAGTGGACAATCCCAAAGAATGGTGGCTCGATACGGGTCCTACTCGCCACATATGCTCCAACGAGGAGTCGTTCTCCTCCTACACTCCAATCAACGGTAAAAAAGTGTTCATGGGAAACTCTGCAACCTCGGACATTGTAGGCATAGGAAAGGTCATTTTGAAGCTCACCTCCGGGAAGGAGCTCACTTTGGTCAATGTACTGCACGTTCCAGATATCCGTAAAAATTTAATTTCCGGAACACTTCACTGAGGCTGGTTTTAAGTTAGTTCTTGAGGCAGAGAAACTAATTCTCACCAAGAATGGTTGTTTTATAGGGAAATGCTATATTGATAACGGCCTTGTTAAGATGAATGTAATGACGCTTGTTCACAAGCTTGATGATAATAAAATTACTAATTCTATGTACTTGATAAAGTGTTCTAAATTATGGCATGTTAGATTGGGACATGTGAATTTTTAAACACTTAAGAAATTAGTAGACTTAGAACTACTACCTCATCTTAAATTCGATTCTCAAAAGAAATGTGAAGCTTGTGTAGAAGCAAAAATGACCAAATTATCATTTAATTCTGTTGAAAGAATAATGGAACCTCTAGATTTAATTCAGAGTGAAATTTGGTATTTAAAATTTGTGCAAACTAGAGGGGGAAAGAAATATTTTATTACATTTATTGATGATTGCACTAAATATTGTTATGTGTTTTTGCTAAGGAGCAAAGACGAGGCCTTGGAAGCTTTCAAAAGCTATAATGTTGAAGTGGAAAATCAACTTGGAAGAAAAATCAAAATGATTCGAAGTGATAGAGGTAGAGAATATGGTGCCCCATTTGATGTGTTTTGTTCTCAAACAGGCATTATACATCAAACTACGGCACCTTACTCACCACAATCAAATGGTGTTGTTGAACGCAAAAATCGGACTCTTAAAGAAATGATGAATGCAATGTTAATAAATTCGGGTTTACCTAAGAATTTGTGGGGGGGCGCACTTCTTTCAGCTAATCATATTCTTAATAAGACTCCGCACCGAGAAAAGAAAGAAACCCCTTATGAATTATGGAAAGGTTACAAGCCGTCCTATAATTACTTAAAAGTGTGGGGGTGTTTGGCTAAGGTAGAAGTACCTAAACCGAATCAAATAAAAATTGGGCCTAAAACTGTTGATTGTATTTTTATTGGTTATGCAAACAACAGTAGTGCATATCGATGTTTAATACACAAGTCTGATGTTCTTGATATGAATGAAGGAACAATTATTGAATCAAGAAATGTTGCACTTTTTTACGATAGATTTCCCTAGCTATAAAGAAAAATCAGCAACTAGTTCTAATAAAAGAACATATGAAATGGCTAATGGTGGTCTTCAAAGTGATGAAGAACCTAGAAGAAGTACTAGGGCAAAAATTGCTAAGTCTTTTGGACCGGAATTCCTAACGTATACTATGGAAAATGATCCAAGGACCGTAAAAGAAGCTTTATCCACTCCCGAAGCGCCGCTTTGGAAAGAAGCAATCAATAGTGAAATTCATTCGATTATGCAAAATCATACGTGGGTATTGGTTGATCTCCCTCCGGAAAATAAGCCGTTAGGCTGTAAATGGATTCTCAAAAGAAAGTACAAAGCCGATGGCTCGGTTGATAAATACAAAGAAAGATTAGTAGTGAAAAGATTTAGACAAAGGGAAGGTCCAGATTTCTCTGATACTTACTCACCCGTAACGAGAATCACATCAATTATAGTACTTCGAGCAATTGTTGCTTTGCATAATCTAGAAATTAACCAAATGGACGTTAAGATAACCTTTCTAAATGGTGAATTAGAATAAGAAATATACATGGAACAAACTGAAGGGTTTGTTGCTCATGGACAAGAGTCCAAAGTATGTAAACTTGTGAAGTCACTTTATAGACTAAAACAAGATCCCAAGCAATGGCATGAAAAATTTGATAGAATGATACTACCAAATGGGTTTAAAATAAATGAGTGTGATAAATGTGTATACATTAAAAGCACATCAAATGAATTTGTTCTTATATGTGTCTATGTGGATGACATGTTAATTATGGGCAGTAATCATGATATAATCGTGAGAACTAAGAAAATGTTATCGAAACATTTTGACATGAAAGATATGGGTCTAGCCGATGTAATTGTGGAAGTAAAAATTATCAAAAATGACAATGGACTAGTTCTTACTCAATCTCACTATATTGAGAAAGTATTACGAAAGTTTAAAATGTTTGATAGTCCACTTGCTACGACCCCAATCGATTTGAGAATACACCTAGCCAAAAATCGTGGAGAACCAGTGGATCAACTGGAATATTCTCAAATAATAGGCAGTCTTATGTACGTCATGAACTGCACTCCTCCAGACATTGCTCATTCGGTTAGTAAATTAAGTAGATTTACAAGCAATCCTGGAAATGACCATTGGAATGCACTAACTAGAGTACTTAGATACTTGAAACATACTCTAGATTTTGGTTTGCATTATACAAGATATCCATCCGTACTAGAAGGCTATAGTGATGCCAATTGGATATCCGATACTAAAGATTCAAAATCCACAAGTGGTTACGTTTTCACTAGAGGTGGAGGTGCTGTATCATGGAAATCTAAAAAGCAAACATGTATAGCTCGATCCACAATGGAATCGGAGTTCATAGCTTTAAATAAAGCTGGAGAAGAAGCGGAATGGCTTCGTAGTTTCTTAGAGGATATTCCGTGTTGGAATAAACCAGTGCCGGCAATATTGATACGTTGCGATACTCAATAAGCAATTGGAAGGGCACAAAGTAGCATGTATAATGGTAAGTCTAGATACATTCGTCGCTGACATAATAACATAAGGCAATTGATCTCAAATGGAGTAATTTCAATAGACTATGTAAAGTCTAAAGAAAATTTAGCGGATCAGTTGACTAAAGGTTTACCAAGAGATCAACTACAATGCCTATATAGGGGAATGGGATTAAAACCCATCAATTAAGGAAAATCTTAGTGGTAACCCAACCATGCTGACTGGAGATCCCAAGAACTAGTTCAAAAGGGACAACTAAGCTAAGAAAGTTCAGTCGAGCACTAAGAAACTCATTCCTAACTCATTCAAGCGAAAGATAATAGTGCTACCTGCAGAAAGGGTAAAGGATAAGCACACGCTTTTTATGATTCCAAAACCTAATAAAAATGTGAGGTATTGGCAGGATACCTTTAATAGGAGATCACCTGTGAAAGTGTATGAAGTGAGGGCCGCTTCAAAATTTGACAAGCACTTATGAATCCAAGATGCGTGTCTAGGACCAAAACGGACACAATCATGAGAACTAAGGAAATGTGAGAATAGTATTGTGTGGGTTGCATTGTCTTGGTTTACACGAACGACTGACAGTTCAAGACATCGCGTTCACTACTCAGCCTAGTCAATCCGATGTAACTCCACTACGAAAGGTTCAAAACTATAAGCCATCTATCCCGATGCAATACTATTCGTGGGAATTCTAGAGAGAATCGATGCCCTCGTTTTCATTCATGTGGGGGATTGTTGGAGAAATTGGTTAAAAATTGAGTCATGAATTTTTTTTATCAATATTAATGTATGGTCTATTTGATTATTTAAATCAAGCTTTGGATTAGATTAATATACATAAACCAATTTGTGGTGAATGAAAATTACTAGTCCTAAATATAAGGAAAGTGGGATTTTGAGTTATCCCACATTGGAAAAGTAGTGAAGTATTGAGCTATTTATATATCTCAGTGTTGGACCTAAGGGTCACGCCCTTTGGGCATACAACTTTGTTTGGGAGAAAGGCCAATATGTTATGAGTTTCGAATCTTGCCCACGCGCGCGCGCCGTCGCCGTCTGTTCGACTGGCCGGCTCGCTCGCTCGACTCGCTCACTATATTACTTTTTTGGGCCAAAACCATTAGGACATGGGCCGTCAACCCATTGGACTCTCCTTACCCGAAGCCCATCTCGAATGGTCTAACATGTTTGAATTGGTGCGGCCGAACCAACCGGCTCAACTTGAAATGGTGCAACTGATTCGGCCCAGACGGCTCCTTAGCCGAAACAGCACAAGTCTGGGCTTATGTACCTTTTGCTTCCAAAGGACACTACTTTTCAAATCTTATAAATAGACCACGTTTTTCCCATAATTCCTTACTTCAATCCGAAAAAAGCCTTCTGCACATCTAGCCTACCCATTACAGATTATCTCAAAAAGTTCTGCACAAAGTACAGTTCGTCGTACTTGGGATTTGGAGGGCTCCTATTCCAAGTCTTGCCGTTGTATCTTGGGAGACGATTTCCGTTCAAACCGTTAGCACCGTTGCGGCGAAATTGCATCTTAAAGACAGAGACAACTCGTCTCGGCAAAACTTATTTCTAGCAGATTTACCAACATTAACATTAGAATTAGCATTAGTATATTATAATTAAATTACCATTAGTATATTAGTATTCGTATTTATATTAAGATCAACATTAAAATTACGATCAAGATTAATATCGAGGTAATGATTAGGATTAATATCATGACTATGATCTTGATCATGATTATGATTAAAATTCATATTAGGATTATCGATCATCATGATTAGCATTGGCATTAGCCTTTTATGATTAACATTATTATTAGCAATATCATATTAGTATTAGAATTAGCATATTAGCATTAGCATTATCATAATAGGATTTGTATTATCATTGGCATTAACATATTTTAGTATTAGCATCAATATATTATAGTTAGAATTAAAATTGGCATATAAGGATGAACATTAAACTACCATCATCGTATTAGTATTAGGATTAGGATTAGGATTATGAATAATATTTGGATGATGATTAGGATCAAGATTAATGTCAGAATTAGTATTAAATTAAGATTAGTATTAATATTAGAATTAGTATTAGGATTATAGTTAGTATTAATATTAAGATTACGGTTAGATTAGGATTATGGTTATGATTAACATTGGGGTTACGATTAACGTTAGGAGATTATGACCAGAATAAGGATCAACATTACGATTATGATCAAGATCATGATCATTAAAATTAGGATTGTGATTAGGATTGTGATTAGGAATAAGATTATGAATATGATTTTGTATTAGGATTAGGATTCTATTTCGCATAATATTTTAGGATTAACATTAGCATTAGCATGTTAGCCTTGACATTAACATATTAGTATTACCATTAGCATATATTTGTATTAAAGTAAAGATTAAGATTATTATTATTATTATTATTATTATTATTATTATTATTATTATTATTATTATTATTATTATTATTATTATTATTATTATTATTATATATATTATTATTATTATTATTATTATTA